>JAIGNY010000279.1:2607500-2782500 GCA_020152595.1 Chiridota heheva | reverse complement strand
GCCACTAGCTAGCTGTACTGTACCAGTACCGCATAGGGTGTTTGCCCCACTTAGTTTTGCAGATTTTGTTGTTAGGCAAATTCATGCAGTGATTGGTTGAAAAGGTTGTCAATCATCTAACCCAGAGAGGTTAATTTAAAGGTCTATATTAATTTTGTTTTTCACATTTAAATTTGGTATATCATGAAGCAATATCTTTCCTTAGAGAAATGGTCCTTCAATCATTTACATTTAATGTTCATATGACCTCAGGCATATGATACACAGCTATTATCACCAATTTGAAAATAAACTTCTTCCAATAAGACACCTTAAACCAATGAGTTATTTAAATCACAAAAGTGCCTTGATTATTCAGCACTGGCTTTCAATAATCTTATACACACAATTAACCTTGGGCTACTTGGCTGTGGTGTGCATGGAATGACAGACAAACAATCATTGTTTTGAGTGGAAATACAATGCTCTGATCAGGAAATCAGGTTGGTAATTGTCATACCTGAGTTTTCAGGACAGACTCAGTTGTCAGGTGCGGGTAGGCTTAAAAGAAACTTTTCGGCATTTTAGTGCTGTCACGATATGTTGATTATCGCGATATCTCTTTCTCCATAACGTAAAATATGCCTCTTAACACATAAGAAATTTTTGCGCAACTAGACTAATTGGCTACTTTGTACGATACGGTGCTAACGTTATGGTAGTAAATCTAAAAGTCAAATTTATTCCATGATCGTTTCTGAATCAACTTTTAAAACGTTTAAAAATATTGTGAAACATAAAAAAAACTAATCAAAAATCATGCTCCGTCACCCCATATTGGCACGCTCCGATGTAAGTTCGCAAAAAGAAAAAAAAAATTGCCTAAAACATGCCTTTCACTTCGATGATCTATACCAAACATATGCATGTGATGCGTGATGAAATCTAGAACGTTATAGTCACGCGATCATTTCGTCTGCTATACGTAGATGGAAATCATTTTTTCTTGCGTTAATCAATGCACTCATGTATACATAAATGGAGCACTGATATTATCAATTTGTGTCGTGAGTAAGTTTTCTTAAAAAATATTGCGATATACCAATATATCACAATATTTTTATGCACGATAATCGATACATGATACAGCCATATTGTGACAGAACTAATATCAATGAGTGTTAAAATCTGCTTAAAAGTATTTAAAGGGACTGGTGACATGTAGAAGTGAGTTTGCTTTAAACTGATGTTTGACACTCACTGAATACTTAGTAAGCCTTTTTTTTCCAAAATGATAAATGGAAAAGTGTGAAAATCACGTTATTTTGAAGTTCAGAATAAGCACTTTCTGTTGGCGTCCGCAAATTTATTAATATATGTGACGTTGCAAGTTGTAGACCCCTTGCAGAACTGCCTGTGTAAATGCATACAAAGTAATTACAGACCTAAAATGTCGTCAGCAAAAAGTTCAGAAATTTCATCCTCTGATACCTCGGATACAGAAGATTCCTTTGGGAACTTGACAGAAATATTATAGACCCCATAGTACACCTTAAAAATGCAATCTTTATAGACCCCTATAGTACACTTGAAGATGTAATCATTGTAGACCCCATAGCATACCTGAAGATGCAGTCCAACCATAAATGTTCAAGCTATTATCGGGGGAAGTCAGCCACTCTGAGCCGGCTGAACGCAAAGTTCCAGACCGATACTGCTATAGGCGTATGTACATGTATCACAACAAGCCTTCGCGAATGCCTTCACAACACCGCAGATTTAAGGTAACTTACGAATGTATTTTGGAAAAGCTTCTCAGTCTCATCTGCTACACCACTGATTCCTACAATTCTCTCCTTTTCGTCTAAGCTATACCATCATGCGGTCTATTTCCTAGAAATCACCAAAAGAAAGCTAAAAGTTTAAGCCTACAACTGATCTAGCGCCCGCCCGGTCTGGCGCCCGCCGGTCTGGCGCCCGCCCTGCCTGGCGCCCGCCCTGCCTGGCCCCGCCCTGCCTGGCGCCGCCCTGCCTGGCGCCCGCCCTGCCTGGCGCCCGCCCTGCCTGGCGCCCGCCCTGCCTGGCGCCCGCCCTGCCTGGCGCCCGCCCTGCCTGGCGCCCGCCCTGCCTGGCGCCCGCCCTGCCTGGCGCCCGCCCTGCCTGGCGCCCGCCCTGCCTGGCGCCCGCCCTGCCTGGCGCCAGCCCTGCCTGGCGCCGCCCTGCCTGGCGCCCGCCCTGCCTGGCGCTCGCCCTGCCTGGCGCCCGCCCTGCCTGGCGCCTATTTGGGCACGAACAATTTTCCTGTGAGTACATCACAAATTTGTAAAATTTGTTAGATAAAAACAAATCGGTGCAAAATGGAAGGTGTGGATATTTTATTTTGCAGTTTTATATTTTAAAGATTTGACCAGAGTCACCTTCCAGTGGAACTTTTTTTTTTTTTTTCATTGGTAAATTCTTTGATTTTCATTATCATCATTTGAACTGCATGAAAGATTCGTGCCCTTATATCAGCAATGTTCGGGTTTTCCGCATCTTAGAAAATCGAACATCTCAAGGCCACCGAAAATCGAACATCTTAAGGCCACCGAAAATGTACGCATCATTCTTTATACATACAGTGTACAATTATACATACACTGTATGTATGGACCTTATTTCGGGAATGGTTTAAGCGGACACAGCGTGTATATTATTTAAGTTATATCTAGTAAGGGCTATAAGAGTAGCAATGTCGTGGATGTCGGGGCACAACAGTGACATGGGTGCACCAAATTCTGACCACCAAGTCTTTACCATACCCCTCCCTCCCCCCCCCTCCCTAAAAAAATAATAATGATAATAATTATGGCAGGAATCGACTTTCCCATCATTTTAAATGTCTAAAGAAAAGGAAAGACATTTCAAGGATTACATAAAGACAACTAAGGGGGCGGGAGGCAGTCGCTGCCCTATAAAGGGCCGGGGCCCTATATAGGGCCCGTGAAAAAATATCATTATACTTATATACCATAGGGGCCCACCCTTCTCGCCCCCGGCATGTAGGGCCATAGCTATTCCACTGCATAAAGATTTTGAGCTTTCTACCCAGTCGTACATCAAAATTGAAATTGATCTACCATAACTTGATCTTAAATTGATCTACTCAAAAACTGAAAACATACTTGATCAAAATTCAGAAAATTGATCACGTTCATATATATCTTAATACCATTTTTGCCCATAAATTGCTACATTTCCAGTGACCTTCATATAATTATTTCAGTGGGCAAGCAAGTCCATCTTATATAGAAGTGGACTTCAAAAGAAACAAAATGACAAAGAAAACATTTAAAAACAGTATTCCAAAAGGAAATATTGAAGTTTATAGGAATACGTAGCAATATGATGCAATTCATATAGGTCACCAATTACCAACATAGATACATGGAGTGACCTTCTCCTTGACTTCCCCCTGTACAACCTCCCCCTGTACCTCCCCAGAGCTTCCCTCACCCTTCACAACTCCATAGCCGAGCTCTTCCAGAGAAAAACCATTGATAAAATTGATCTCCTTCCTTCATCATGCCCCCCCCCCTCTACAAGCATATCCTCCTCTCCCACCCCCCTATACCTACTTTGATCCTTTTTTTTTTACACCCCTGAACTTCCTCTTTTGATCCCAGCTTCCTGACTCTTAGCCCCCGTACTTTTCTAAGACTCCTCCTATTTTCTTTTCTTCCTACCTCTGGAATGATTTAACATCTCAGACACAATTCCGGTTCTTGCTGTGGTGATGCCGTTATAAGCCCTCCTCAAACAAACAAACAAACAAACAAGACAGAAATGGATAGAATTCCAGGTTTATATTTCGAGACGAATATTAACCTTTTTATGACGGAAACGAGGAAAACATAGCAGTATGACGTGATTCATATAGGTCACCGATTACTGATATAGATACACAGAGTGACCTTCTCCGTTTCACTTGATGTACGTAAGAACGTCTTCAAAATGTAGCACTTCTTATCTTAGTAACGTGACTGTTCGTAGAATTTGAACTGCATTCGTATACAGGTAAAAGCAAGAATTAGGTCATATGCAAAGTAAACTCCTGTTCTGAAAGGATCGTATTTGAAATGTGAGAAAATAATGTAATTAACTGACCCAAAATTGAACTATTTAATCAGCCATACAGAAAGTGACCTGGTTATTTTCATCTTTGCAGAGAATTTAAAGATGACGTTAAGTAGTCTTGAGAAAGACGTATCTAAGGTAACATTTTTTGGTGGGGTCAAAGCAATGGTGCAGGAAGCGGATGGGCACAGGGCCATATACCCCTTACTTTTCAGGAACTCCAGTTTTGATCCCCCTACTTTTTCAGGCCAGCCCAGTTTATGACATCAAAAATATTAAGATGACAAAAAATGAAAGTATTCGGATTTTGGCCCCCAAAGGCCTTCCAAACAATTTTTTTGTTTAGAAAGTGTGTAGAAATTTAATTTCTGCATTATATGTTCAATTTTAAAACTGGAACATATTCACCAAACCTCACACATGCAAAATGCCCTGCGTTTAGAGTGGTTTGAGCAAGAGCGTAGGAAGTGGGGGCTGGGGGGCTTTATTTCCCAGTCAAAAATGTGAGGGGGCGGAAGTATGGTTCCCCCTTATTGGGCTTATTTGTACTCTCTGTGAAATATATAAACCTTTCCCTTGCTTGTTCTTCTGATTTATTCGATTATGATAAATAATACTGTACCTCAGTTTCAGCATGCAGTTAGTAAACAATGTACAAGCAGGTGACAGGCCACTGCACTGCAAGCGTGTATGTACTGCCACGTATTTCATGTCTTATACTAACTTAATTGTCTATTCTTCTTTGTTAAAAAAAAAGACGAAGAAGAAACTTCCCACAATCGTGAAAATAAATGGGACAAAAATGAGGAGGGGGGTTGAGGTTTGTGGTAAATAAACATTCAGCCCCCCGAAGAACAAAAAATTGTTTCTATGCCTTTGGGTTAAGTATAGATGGTTACCTTTCATGATGCTCTCAGCCCTGGCAGTAGCCAAGGGGGAGCCACGCCCTCCCTTTGCCAATTTTTTTTTTTTTTTTTGGGGGTGGGGCATCTTTTGAATGATCTGTGTAAAATATATATATAAGAGAATCTCATTTCAAATTATTTTCCATAGATGTTGGCTCCCCGCTTTAAAATTTCTGGCTGCATGCCTATCTCAGCCTATGTAGCGAAATTATGAAAGGAATAATAATGTTCATTACTTTGTCAAATTTACATTTAAGCAAAGTTGATATTGGAGAGTGCTGTTACACCCAGATATTAAAGGAGCACGAGACTGAAAAGTGAGGGCGTATTTTCCCCCTAAAAATGATGATTATCTAGCACACAACATTATAGCAATTTTCTGGTTAATATGAATATTCAAGTGACCTATGCCCTAACATCGTCTGTGGGCTTTGGAGGCTTTAAGCTTGTCGATCTGTTGTTGATCTGTGAAAGTTCGAAAAACAAGCGCCCTCATTTTTTGGTCCAACGCTTCTTTAATGGCGCATTAGTTCTTATATAATGGAAATGCCAAAAAACATTCTGAATCAGTTTGAATCAAATCAAAATGATGTTCTTCTTCTAATATTGTACAGACAGATGCTTGCGTATAATCGTACAGTGTGCAAGTAGGGTGTAAGGATATACAGTGCAGACTAAAAGGTTAAAAGGAAAGGCAGGACTAATGCAGTTGCATAGACTGCATCTGCCTTGAAGGCTTTCCAAGGAGGTGGAGTCTATAGCATGTTGTGGTACTATGCATTGCAGAGCCGGTTTAAAAGTAAATTTTGCCCCCCCCCCCCATGCCCCCCCCTCAGTAAATTTGGGCCCCCTCCAGTAAATTTGGGCCCCTCCAGTAAATTTAGGCCCCCCCAGTAAATTTGGGCCCCCGGCCCCTATTTCTTAGGAAATTTGGGCCCCCCAGACCATTAAGCCATAACCCTCCAGTAAATTTGGTCCCCCTTCATAGTGAAAATGGTCCTCTAGGAAATTTAAACCCAGGCCCTTCTTTTTTATGAAGTTTGGAGACAACAACTTGTACCCCTTTTGCAAGAAAAAGCCCTTCTTCTCCCTTCACACTAAATCTCACTGCCGTTTTGCACAAAGCACGCCTTTTTTTTTTTAGTGTATTAGCTTTTTTAGCTTATCACTTCAATACACTCAATTGAAGGAACCATACAGACATATCAGTAAATTACCTAGGAAAATCAGTCCGGAGGGGACCAAATTCACTAGACATTCCTTAGAAAATAAGGTCCGGGAAAGGGGAAGGGGGAGGTGGGGCAAAATTAACTATCACCTTGGATACCATCTGGGGAAAAAGATCGCTGATAGATGACAGTTCTGGCAAATGGAACAAAGTACTTTTGAGAATCGCCCCTCTTCATCACAGTGGGTGTGAGTGCGGGATATCAACAAGATTATGCACAATGCGGTACATCATCACGATCTTGGCTTGAGCCTGACGTTTACATATGACTCTCATTGTAGTTGTTCCAACATGTCTGTTACACTACTGGTTGTTTTGTAGTCATGCATGACAAAAGCTCTGCTGTACCATTTCCATTTTACTGATGTTGAGTGAGGTATGTGGGTCCCAGATGAATTCAGCATATTCTATTTGTGGTCGTAGGAAAGTCTTGTAGCAGAGCATTTTTGTTTCTCTGGGACACTGATAGATGTTTCTCTGGAGAAACTGGTGGAGTTGGCTTTAGCAGAGACTTGTTGGATGTGGTGATTCCAAGTTAGATTTTGGTGAATGTTGATCCCAGATATTTTGCAGAAATTGCTTACTCTAATGCTTGACCATGGATTGTCAAACATTGGAGGTGTTGTAGATAGATCATGGAATTCTTGTCCTGAAAACAGTCAAAAATTGCTTGACTGCTTTAGGAAAGTTGCTTCTAGGAGGGTTATTGTTTTTGGGGACTTTAATTTTCCAGACATTGAATGGAATCTTTGTTCTAGTGGCCCACATGGTAAAGATTTTCTAGAAGTTGTATCCGACTGCTTTTCACCCAACATGTGTTGTTTCCCACGCGTGGTAGTAATCGTCTTGATTTGATTGTCAGTAGTGAAGAAAGTATGATTAGAAATGTGCTACGTAGCGGTAAGGTAGGGTGTAGTGATCATGACCTCATTAGTTTTGATCTTTATTGTTTCCCAAAGGTTTCTCCAGCTAATAAACTGGTTTCAGATTTTAAGAATGCTGACTTTGCCCCACTTCAGGATAATTTGTCATTCCATTGGATTTCTTTGCTATGTGACTAAGATCCTTTCTAAAGCATGGAGTGTTTTTTGAACTAAAGTTTTGGAGGGTGTAAATAGGTTTGTCCCATTAAAGAAAGTATGTAGGCGTAATCGGCTAGTGTGGATGTCTCGTGAGGTTTTGCGGGATGTTCGGATAAAACAGTGGGTGTCCTGTGGAGCTTGCTAGGTATAAGCAGGGGCGTAGCTTAGAATTTTTTTAGGGGGGTGTGAAGAAAAATTTCCCAACAAAATCTTTGACGCCGTAGGCATCAATGCTAGCATAAAGTGATAGCCCAAATGGTGTGGGGTCTAGAGGCCCCACCTTAGGGCCCCTAGTGAGGTACAGGGGCGAAGCCCCAGCACTGCAATTTTAGGCATTTTATGGCTGATATTTTATCTAAAATCAACACAGATTTACACTGCAATATCACCCCAAAACAGCATGGAAACTTAATTATTTAGGCCCCTATACATTTCAAGTTTTCATGGGGACTTTTAAAACTAAAAATCCAGCGTTCATTTAGGTACCACATGTTATAAACTACAGAAGAAGCAAAAACGTGAAATATACTTTTTATTTGTTTTCCCAAATGACATGGGGTCTAGGAGCCCGCCTTAGGGCCCTAGTAGAGTCCAGGGGCAAAGCCCGGTAGGGGTCCAGGAGGCGAAGCCCCTGGAAGCTCTGCAATTTTATGGCTGACATTTTAGCTAAAATTAACACAGATTTACACAGCAATATCACCCCAAAGCAGCATGGAAACTTAACTACTGTATGAAGGCCCCTGTATGTTTCCATTTTTCATAGGATTTTTTTGTTTTAAAACTGAAACTTTAGCATTCATTTAGGTACCATTTGTTTTGAACTACAGAAGAAGAAAAAATGCAAAATACATTTTTTTTTAATTGTTTTGCTCATCACTCATTGACCCACAAATATTTTGTTTCGTATTGCCATAGGCTATCTCTGCAAACACTCTTGTTAACTTTATCTTGTACCAGTCAATTCACAATTGATGATGGAAGCCATTGGTCTATGAAAATCTTAATCAAATAATAGCAACACCTCATTCCCGACATCAGTTTCAGACTGAGGATCCTCTCTTGCTTCAGTATGGATTTCTGCCTCGGCATCCGCAGTCTGGGTCTCGCTGGTAGTTGGTAGGCCTACAGGTAAATGATGAGCTTCATCGGTACTGACTTCTGTAACTTTCACACGCTCTTCAAATCTTGATGCAACTGCGGCTGCCACAAACGGATTGACTGGAGCATTGACAGTTTCAAATGGTATATGCACTCCTTTTGAATATAGATCCTTATGATATTTCACATTATGGTTTTCTGATAACCATCATCAAATTGTACACAGTCCACATTGTTACTTACTGTAGTTTGGACAGGTTTTTTACGTTTTTTTTCATTCTGACCATGACAAAACTTGCTTTCTCGTAATTGTTAGACCAGGTATTTTTTATGATTATACCATTCGAATAAACGAAATTTACGTAGTTGATGAAAGGTGGGACTCGGAGATCCTCTACCAACTTGCAGCAGTCACAAGTTGCCATGGTTATAGGGGACGAGGGCGTTATCTGATGTCTTTGTTGTCGTGGTGCCATTAAGCCCTCATCAAACAAACAAACAAACTTATATTCTAAAACTGGTTGAAACAATAGCTTCAGTTGTGATTCAATTCAACAAATTGAAAACAAGATCTGCAGTCTTGTACAGACAAGGAGTTAGTTGATGTGTTTAATCAAATGAATATTATTTTTTCTCTGTAAATTGAGAACAAAAAAATGTAAATGTGCATTGATTAGCGATGAACATGAGTTGATGAAGTTTTGTTTTTAAGGTTATAAATAATTAAGTTTCCCGACAAAGTTCAATTTTCCCCGACAGTTATTTCTTTTGTTTTTTTGGCAATGCTCTTGTTTCCGATTGTTCATCTCATTAGGAAAGTTCGGTGAAAATTTCCAGACAAACTCACCATTTTCCCGACAAAATCATGGTATGGGTGTGACACCCCCACCCACTCCAGAACACCCCCACCCTCAGAAAATCCCCACCCCAGAAACCCCACAAAAACCCACACTCCCAGAACACCCCTCCCCTCCCCAGGACCCCCTCCCCAGGACACCCTCCCCCAGGACACCCTCCCCTCCCCAGGTCGCTATGCCCCTGAATATTAGGATCATGAAAAGTTCACTAAGGGTTTGATAAAAGATACTAAAGTGCTTTTTGAAAAGCATTTGTCCAAAGAGGTTAAGATTAATCCTAAGTCATTTTACTCTTATGTTCGCTCAAAGCAAAACAAAAAACCAAGGAGGTTGTTGGTCCCCTTCAGGGTAATGATGGTGTTACTATCAAGAGTGGTGAGATTATGGCTGAGGTTTTAAATAACTACTTAGTATCTGTTTTTACTAAAGGAGTCCCATTGCTGATGATGTTGTGGATTATCTTAGTGTGCACTCTCCAGTGTCCATTAAGGCTGTTGATTTTTCAGTTGATGTTGTGTCTAAGAAGTTGAAGGGTTTGAATTCAAATAAAGCACCCAGTCCGGATGGTATACACTCTGCTGTCTTATGTGAGTGTTCTGATGTTCTTTCTGTTCCCCTGAGTATTATCTTTTCAAAGTGATTTGATGTTGGTATTGTTTCAGTGATTGGAGAATTGCTAATGTCACTCCTATTTTTAAAAAAGGTGACCACAGTTTGCCCTCTAATTATAGGCCAGTGAGTCTTACTAGTGTTGTGTGCAAGGTCATGGAGTCCATTGTTAAGGATGTTGTACTAGATCATTTACTGGTCAATGGTTTGTTGAATTTGTCCCAGCATGGGTTCTTATTTAAGAGGTCTTGTGTTTCTAATTTATTGGAATTTCTTGGTGATGTTACTAGAATAGTTGATTCTGGTCATAATGTGGATGTTATCTATTTAAACTTCCAAAAAGCATTTGATAAAATTCCGTTAGGCAGGCTCATGTTGAAAACAAGAGCGCTTGGTGTGGAGGAAAAGTGTGCCATTTGGATAAATTCTTGGTTAATTGACAGGTCACAAAGAGTTGTTGTTAATGGTAAAGTATCTCCATGGAAGAAGGTTACAAGTGGTGTTCCTATCAGGGTTCTGTATTGGGTCCGCTTCTTTTCTTAATCTTCATTAATGATATTAATGTTTCCCTTAGCTCCAAGATTTGTAAATTTGCTGATGACACTAAGCTGTGCAGGATTGTTGATGATGCTAGGGATTCTTCACTGTTGCAAACTGATCTGGAATAGTTTCTTGGTCCCAAACGTGGCCAATGTCAATGTTGATATATGCAAAGTTATTCATGGTCAGAGCAATATGTCTTTTGATTACTGCATAAATGGTTCAAATCTTGGTTGTGTTGATCACGAAAGAAATCTAGATGTTGTCATTACTAGTAATCTGAAGCCTTCTAAACAGTGTGCTTTAACAGCTGCAATGGCAAATAAGATGCTTGGCTTGATTAGAAGAATTTTTTGTTTCCTTGGTAGAGAGGTTGTCCTTAGTCCTTAATTTGTATAAGCAGTTGGTCAGGCCCCACCTTGAGTATGCTATTCAGGCTTGGAGTCCCTTTTATGAGAAGAATAAGTTCATTTTGGAACAGATTCAGCGAAGAGCCACCAAACTTATTTCCAAAGTAAGAAATCTCTCTTATGAATCTAGGTTGCGAATTCTTGGTTTGACCACGCTTGAGTTGAGAAGAATACGTGGCGATATGATTCAGGCTTTTAAATTCCTATCTGGTAGTGATGCTTTGACTTCCTAAAATTTCTTGTATGTTTCAGCCTAATCCTCATGTGACACATGGTAACAGTTTGAATTTGACCAAAGAGTTCTCTAGGATAAATATTCGGCATTTAAGCTTTTACAAAGAGTTGTTAATGAGTGGAATGGTTTGCCTGAGTGGGTAGTTAGCTCCAATTCTGTTCACAATTTCAAAGTCAACATTGATAACTTCTTTATTAACTCTGGGCATCTTTGATTTTGATTTTTTTTTTATGATTTTTTTTGTGGTGGCCATTGGTAGTGTTAGTGTGGGCTTTTTATGGGGTGATTCACCCTTAGCCCATCATCTTGTTATGTTATGTTAATAAGAAATTAAAAATATTTATAAATGTAAAGCATTTCCTAAAACTTTTGTAATGCCATACACGCGTAACATTGCAGCCTGAAAACTTTCAATACCCTTAACACCTGCAATTTGTATATTATGATAATAAATCCAAATCCGCTGCTGATTCAGAGTGGTTCAATTATAATTACGCTATACTGTGCATGACTCCCAATCTATGGCAAAATGAAATTAATGATATTTTTGAATATATTGTCATTTATACATTTAAACGATGTACATATCGCTCAATAAAATTGACTAGTGGTGACACTCTTCCAATAAATGCAATAACCTGGAGCCATAATAATCTGATAACCGTTCGTCCGGGAATCATATATGTTTCACCTCGATTGTCTTCGTCCATAAGTGCTTCAAGAGATTTTCTTGTAATTGATGAAATCTTAAACTGACATAAAAGAGTCAGATCGAGCCATGGCACTGTACGTGTCTCTCTGATTACATACAGAAGTTAAAAAAATAAATAAACACTTTTCTTTTAAATGCAGTACATAAGAGTCTAATAACCCTCACACAAGCAATTTGTACAAAATGTAATAACAATAAAATCCTCTTCTGATTTAGAGTATAGTTCATTAATAGATGACACTATATGATTCCTAGTCTTGCAAAATGAAATTAATAATATTTTTAAATACGTTGATGTTTTTGCATTCAAGCGATGTATTCATTTATCATGATGAAATTGAAAAGTGATTTCATAATTGCAATAAATATAACAACCTGAAGCATTTCGATATTTTGATAACAGTCCGTCCGCGGATATCTTATTGATGATATTTTGCATCAATTGTATTTGTCCATAACTTGCTTTCATTAAAAAAATGGCCCTTAGAACCTCCAACCCGACACCCCGATTTTCTCAAAATCAGGGGTAATCCATACCATTCAATACAAGAGACTTTCACAATTCATTGATTAGCATCCAGCTATTGTTACACCATACGCAACACAAGGGTAATCTATACCTTCTTAACTGACGACATCTTCATAGTCTATTCACAGTTCACTTGTTAGCAACCAGCTACTGTTACACTGTGCACAATAGGTCATTCATCTTGAGCTCAAGCCACATAACTGCTGTTCAGTGATGCGAATCAGATTAGTCCTTGGCGGAGCCTATATATGAATATACATTATACGCTTAGGAGGACTTTGTGCAAAACCCATGAATGATTGATGGACCATTCCTCATAAGGGTGGTTATTTCACCATGTTCAAGAGATTTCCTTGTAAATGATGAAATCTTAAATCGAAATAATATCTGAGAATGAGCTATGGCACTGTACATGCCTCCCTGATTCCATACAGAAATTTAAACATAAATAAAACATTTTAGTGCAGTACATAAGAGTGCAGCTTAAAGCAGCAATGTCTAATAACCCTCACACATGCAATTTGTACAAAATGAAATCAAAATAAAATCCTCTGCTGATTTAAAATATAGTTTTGATTATAGATGATTACAATATATGATTCCCAGTCTTGCAAAATAACTTTGATAATATTTTTGAATACAATTGTCATTTATACATTCAAGTGATGTACTCATGTACCGTGGTGAAATTAAAAGTGATGTCATATATTGCAATAAATATTGCCTTTTGATATTCTGATAACAGTTTGTCCATCTTATAGATGAATTTGCTTTCCAGTGGCGCTGGCAAAGGCATGCCTCCCCCCCTTCCTCCGCCCACCTCAATATCCGAAATCAAAAACCAGAACATCAGTGATGTTGAAGCTCAATGATATTTGGATGTGGCATATGGAAGGGGTGGTGGTGGACGTTTTTGCCGTTTACAGCTTTTCTTATTTTAATCCTCTTCAGCAATGAACCATGACAAAAACTTTATAACATTTTTGGACTAAATCATTATGTCGTAACATTATATTGTATCAGCAGTAAAAAAAAAAACAGCCATGTGGTCCGTGCGGCAAAGACAGCTTCCCATACAAACTTTAAAATTCAGTAGGACATACAACCACGCCTTTTTAACTTTCAATCCCTTATTTCGGTACAAAGCATTATGAATCATAATTTGATACAAGTTTCTTCAAGTGTGAAATTGTATTTTGCATCAAATATAATTTATGAAGATAAAAAATCAGGGCCTACCCTCCTGGTCATTGGTGGGATTTCTAGAGCAATGAAAATCCCCCTCCCTCCCTCCCTTCTACACCCATTTTTCTTTAAGATTATCTTTTGTATAGTAAATTTTTCTATCGATGCCTGATTCCCCACCACTGTTGACATCTCCCCCCTTGTCGCGGGAAGGGGGTATGGGACCTCACTTTTTAGAGGACATTTTCAAAAATTTGGATAATTCTTTTTATATCATTTTTGCTTTTAAAAAACAAAATTGCCTAGAATTTGGCAAATTTGAACAATTGTCTTGAAAGGGGGAGAGTCTAGAACCTTCTCCGACCACCTTAATTTTCTAATGCTGGCTATGCAACTCCCCTTCCCCTTCCCCTCCCCTCCTCCTCCCCTCCTCTTCCCCTCCTCTCCCCTTCCCTCCTCTCCTTCCTCCTCCTATCCTCCCCCCTTCCCTCCCTTCCCTACCCCTCCCTTCCCCTACCCCTCCCATTCCCTCCCCTCCTCTCCCCTCCCCTCCCCTCTCCCCCCTCCCTCCCCTCTCCCCTCTCTCCCTCTCCCTCCCTCCCCTCCTCCCTCTTCCTCCCCCTTCCTCCCCTCTCCCCTCCCCTCCCCCTCTCCTCTCCCCCTTCCTCTCCCTACCCCTCCTCCCCCCTCCCCTCCCCTCCTCTTCCCCCTCTCCCCCCTCCCCTCCCCCCCCCCCCTCCCTCCCCTCCCCTCCCCTCCCTCCCCTTCTTCTCCCCTCCCCTCCCTTACCCTCCCTCCCCCCCCCCCCTCCCCTCCTTCCCATCCCCTACCCTCCCCATCCCCTACCCTCCCATCCCCTCCCTCCCCATCCCATCCTCTTCCCCTCCCTCCCCTCCCCCCCCCCCTCCCCTTTCCACACAAACATACACACACTTTCAATCCGAAAATCAGTTTTATTTTTTCACATTGAAAAGGCATCATCATTAAGCCTACCAGGGTCGCCGAGAGAATAACGAGGCCCAGGAAGAACTAACATATGGGGTCCCTTATCCCAAAATATTTTAAGGACAAAGAATTAAGGTATATTCTTTGTCCAATTTATACTGTTTTTACCAGTCTATTAATGGGTTTTTTCATGGTCATTAATGTTATTTTTTTTCTCCTGTGCCCTGTTTCCAGTAACCCTTTTTAACCGATGTAATTCCTGCAAATGACGTGCATATAATTGGTTGGTATCATATTTCTTAGTCACGAAGACTTGTTGTTTTCATCAATTTTTATCAAGAATGGTGTCATATTACAATTGTGAACTGCTACGCATAGCTACATCATGCGCTACGCATAGCTACATCATGCGCTACGCATAGCTACATCATGCGCTATGCATAGCTACATCATGCGCTACGCATAGCTACATCATGCGCTACGCATAGCTACATCATGCGCTACGCATAGCTACATCATGCGCTACGCATAGCTACATCATGCGCTACGCATAGCTACATCATGCGCTACACATAGCTACATCGGCACAGTTTTTTCTGTCTTTGTATTTATGGAACTAATTATTTACGTGTCCAGTTAAGACTGCAGATTTTCGTGATAATGATGAAAATTAAAATTGCTCTATTCCAGGTATGCAAACAGTAAATGAAAAACTGAATACACCTGTGTGTAGATGTTCATGCTCTTCAAATCCTGCCAAATTTCTGGCCAAAACCCTCTGACTAGATGCATTGCAAACATGAATGATACAAGTTAACAGATTCGTCCCATTTTAAAACTTCAACATCGTCGTTGAGCTCAAATTTATTTTGACCAAAATGGCTATTTGAACTTTTTATTGAAAATTTTATGCTGCTAAGACTCCTTGTAAAAGTGACAAAATTGTGAACTGACGTAATGGAAGAGGCTCAATCTGATATGATGTTCATTGTTGGCATTAGTAGGTGTTTGCAAAACACACCTGCGGCTTTTTGTGGCTTCATTTAAATGTCAAAATATAATATAACTTCTTTGTGTGTTTTTAAAGATAATCTATGTATGCACTGCCAACAAGACCGTGATGGCAATAATAACACAAATACTTAAAGGATTTGTTCAGTAGTCATGCAAACGTATCTTACATGAAAGAGGATTTTAAAAGACGCAATATGGTTAAGAAAGCATTGAAAATGCTTAAGGAATTATTACAGTTTAAAGCTCTTGTCTTATCTGTGCAGAAATGACTGCAGTGTACTAAGTCTTTTATATGTAATGTCGGTTCCTTCACCGTCACATTCTTAACATCTGTTAATGTATTTTGAAGAGAATCTATTTTACGTTTCTAATATTTTCATTATTTTTCTCGAACTTTCTCCAGGTGGTGAACTATAATTTACCCTACTGGATTCTGTTTTACTACTTCCCTGACATATCTAATTGTTGTTATTAGCCACAAAATTGCAGGACAAAATATGATAGAATACATAAAGACTTTGGAGAATCTAAGGCTGTGACATCACAACTATACAAATGATACCAAAATTTAAACTTAATGGAATAAGATTTGTATTTCTTTTTATGTCCAATGACTCCTGAACTAAACCTTTAATCATCTCATGAACATGAAATATAGTTCTGACTTCAAACAAAAAATACATACGTTACAATTATATATACATATATATACATATATATATATATATATATATATATATATATATATATATATATATATTCATATATAAATATATATATATATATATATATATATATATTCATATATAAATATATATATATATATAGTTATATATATATATATATATATATATATATTTTTTATATATATATATTTTTATATATATATATATATATTTATATATATATATATATGTATTTAAACATATATATATATATATATTTACATATATATATATATATATATATAATATATTTTCTTATCTCTATATTCTTGCTTAGATACAACAATGTATATACTCTAAGTAGATTAAGTCATATTATCTTATTACTTAGAGGGAGTGCCCTACTCGTTAAGCCATGCTGGTTTTTTAGGGCTCTTCCTTTCACAACTTTCTGTATTTTTGTTATTGTACAGTATATCGTCGTTGTGGTCGTTGTCAATATTATCATTATTATTATTATTGATATAACTATTATTATTATTATTATCATCATCATCATCATCATCATCATCATCATCATCATCATCATCATCATCATCATCATCATCATCATCATCATCATCATCATCATCATCATCATCATCATCATCATCATTATCATCATCATCATCATCCTCCCCATCATCATTATTATTCTCATTGCTATTGTTATTATTATTGTTTGTTTTTAATGTTGGAAGAAACAAATAAAGGAAATGAAATATATATTTTAAAGTGAGGAAATCTTTTCTATCTTTTACGACTCGCTATGCGTGGAGTTTGTATGTTTTTGACGTAGAAAATACAAGAAAAATATCTTACAAACTGTTTCTGTTGGACGTACTTCTCATTGAAAGTGGTCCAGTTTATAGACAGGCTCATTGAGGCAGAGAATGTACTATATGATATAATTTTATACCTGAGGCAGAGGCGTAGGAAGTGGGGTGAGCAGAAGAAAACTGCCACTCTAATAGGATTTCCCCTTCCTGGTTGCTTGCTTTTTTCCAAGGTTGGGTGGCAATATTTGGAAATCGACAACATAAAATTGAAACAATTGGTCAAATTCAAATAATTTCTTTTAAATTGTTGGAAATGTTGATGAAATTAAGCAGCATTCCCTGAAAATTGAAACAAATGTCCCAAAATTTGCAGGAATTTTCTCGAAAATCAAAGGTGATTTCCATATTAGCAGATTTCCATTAATATGGAAACTACCTATTTTACCATGCAGTGCAATTTTTCCGCTTTTAACCTGGAAATTTTGGAGGTTCTTTTCTCCCCAGAGAGGTGCAAGACCCTTCCTACACCCCTGTTTTGGAGTTATTTGGGCCTTTGTCCCCTGCACCTGCTATAGTCACACTCCAAATACCCCACACACTTTGTATGATATATCGTGACCTTGAAATCTCTCCACCCATCTGCTGTCGTACTTTAGCTTTAATGCTCAAATTCCTTGTTCTGTCTTGTCTTGAGAGAAATCAATTTTGCATGTTATTGAATTCTGTGCTTTTTCTTCCGTATAACTTATTGGAATGGTAGAAAAGGCGCAATAATTTTTCGAAAGGTTAATTGGAGTGGAATTACAATTGTGAATGAGGGGGTAATTTATTTGACAGCGAAAGATCAATTAAATGATGTTGGTTTGAATAAGATTTAAAATTTCACTGGGATTATTTCTGAGCGTTAGCTTGTCAGTATACTGGTGGTTGCTCTGCTTGTGTGCATGAGCTTGTCGTTATGCAAGCCTGCTCAGGGGCGGCAGAGTGCTCAAAATATTGGAGGAGCCCAATGAGGTCAAGTGACAGGTGATGACACTATTGGGGGGGGGGGGACTAATTAGGTTGATTAACGTGATAACACATCTTCATCTAAAATTATTGGGGAAGAAGCCCCCCTGGCTCTGCAGCCCCTTTTACTGTTTTATACATGCTTGCATACCTGCTTGCATTATCATTTTTGTTTTCTTTTTTCTGCAAGCTTATAATGGTTCCTGGAGTTGCGAGATTGTTTTAAAATGATAACTTCGTAATAAGATTGGACGATATCGATTGCTATATATCGCCTGAAAAATATTGATCTTATTGAAATATCGATATGCAAATTATATGATGTCATACTTTAATCATAGTTACTGCTCAAGGTCATCTCATTTTAGGACAAAAAAAAAAATTAAATAACATTTTTGTGTAAATCAACAGAAATCATTGCAAAGTATACATAAATCTTCATATAAACATCCATTGTGCTTAAAATCTGTTTACATGGTTTATTTCCATTCTAGTCCATGTATCGTTTATTATCTCCAGAGCAGTGATCCTGAACATATTATTGAGGGTCATATCAATATATTTAATAGATAAATCAATATAATAGCAACATGATCCAATTAACTCAATATTGAAATATTGTTATATCGCCCAAGCTTACTTTGTAAAGGTTCCAATTGTGAGCTTTCAGCAAGTTTATTGGTGAACTATAAGCAAGCTTGTGGCAAGCTCAACATTTCAGGGGGACGGGAGGGAAATTTGCAAAAAAATTCAAAAATTTGGATAATTTTTGTATTTTATATTTTTTTGCTTAATTTAGAAAAATAAATTACCTTAAGAAGTCAGCTAAATTTGGACACTTCGTCTTGGGAGGGGCAAAAGTGTAGGACCTCGGACCACCTCACTTTTTTACTGCTGGCTACGCCACTGCATGCAGTCACTTTCGTACAATCTTTGGACATAAATCTAAACCAGATATCTCACATGCCGTCAATCAAGCAGTTAATTCACATTTTGGTTTCTCCTCCATTCTCATCTATCGACTGAACTTCGACTTACATTTTCTAATTTTGTCATTTAATTCCGCAAATTATTGTCACAGGCAAAAGACCACGGGCTATAGGTTTCGATAGAATTTGCAATCAAATTTGATTGAAACTTTTTTGTGTTGAAGGAGGTCTAACTTTTGTGTAATGGAGTGCATTTGGTGACTCTTTGGCCTACATCTTTGCAATTTAATCATATTGTAATTTGATATAGTTTTGAGAGTAGAGAGAATTGGAATTTGTTCAGTTGTTGAAGTATTTCAAGTAATCCTTTAGTTTGTATGATTGTTTAAAGGATGTAACAAAAACAAAGTTGCCATGACGACCATGCAAAACTCATCCAATTGGTTCAAAAGAGGTTGTAAAGTACGGAATCGATCTCTCTTATATAGTGCTGTCACGACATGGCTGTATTACGTATCGATTATCGTGGAGAACAATATTGCGATATATTGGTAATTACTTTGTATGTTAAAAAAAAATAATCTTAAGTTAGAAGAATCATAAAGTGTATGTTAACATTACAAAGTAATATGGAACAGAAATGTGAAATATTGAGTAAAATATGCTTTTCCGGATGTCAAAATTCAAAATAGCCACCACTCTCCCAAGATGGCTGCCAAAAAAAAAAATCCTATTTATATCCTAAGATGTATTTTGTCGAAAAAATATGGTTTGCAAGATTCTATTAAAATTTTCCACTCAACTACTGTACACAAGGGCATCATGATGAATAAATTTTCAGTCCAATGAATCCAAACTCACCAGAGTGTTTATAATGTGACTCACTGATAAAATCATCCTTTTAAAAGTCCAAATGAATCCTCAGCCCCACATTACATGCATGACTTGGCCCTGCAGTAACCAAATCCACAATACCTGGATCTTCACAACAAGTTCCATTGTGTGTGTATAGATGTAATTACTGATGGGTAAAATCAGTAATCAGAACTATCTGTGGTGGGTTTCTCAATTGCTTCTAGCAGTCTAAAAGTCATTCCCACCGAAATGGAGGTTTTTGTGGTGAATAGACTGAAAATTGGTAGCGAGGATTGGGCGTAATGAAATTATGGCTGATCAAAGTTTGAAGAATTTTTAATGTATGCAAATTCTGATACATGAAAGAGAATTAACTGTTCAAAACTTTTAATGTAATCATTAAATTTAATTCTGTCTTCAATTTTAGTCCCTATGTTTGTTTTTGTTGTTCTCAATGTGATGTCATTAAGATTTTTTGGCCCTATAGACCCCTCCGACCCGACACCCCCGATTTTCTCAAAATCAGGGGTAATCCACACCATTCAACCTGAGAGACTCTTCACAATTCATTGACTAGCAACCAGCTATTGTTACACCATACACAACACAGGGGTAATCTATACCTTCTTATCTGACAACATCTTCATAGTCTATTCACAGTTCACTTGTTAGCAACCAGCTACTGTTACACTGTGCACGATAGGTAATTCATCTTGGGCTCAAGCTACATAACCGCTGTTCAGTAATGCGAATCAGATTAGTCCTTGGCAGAGCCTAAATGAAAAATATACATTATATGCTTGGGAGGACTTTGTGCAAAACCCATGAATAATTGATGGACCATTCCTCATAAGGATGGTTATTTCATCGTGGTAACAAAATTTGAATAAAATTTGCACATAAGGCCTGAAAATTCAAAGTACTAAAAAAAAGTTAATCGTTTTTATTTAGTTAATAACATATTTTCTTCCAATTTAGCTCAAACATTAGGCCCCTATCTGTCCCTAGGTCCATAATAGATACGTTATACAGCACTGTATCTTAATTAGTTTTTTTCTGAGGGCCACCATTTGACAACATCCTTAGGCCATGGGCCAATCGCGTGGCAAAGCCAGCATCACATGACAAACAAAACCTGTCAAAACAATCCCTGAATACAAACAAGCTGAGTGCACATGCGATAAGGATGTACGCCAGATGTCGGCGGTTCTTTTATCCATCTTCCTTTGACACGCCGCGAGTCTGCACATTTTATAACGGAACTAAAGATAACATTTTATTTCATAAGCCGCTATGTTCTAGTGCACCGATTCGCCAGTGCACGACAACTGGTGATCAAAGGCCGTGAACATTGACTTGGTTGTCGATGTTATATCTGTCCGTCGACGTACCTGTGTTTTCGTCTGGGTCGTATTAAGCGTTTCGTGATCGCATTGTTACTATCATAACCGAATATGCAGGCGACGACCCCGTCATTGTAATTGTGTGTTCACTCGTCGTCGTGCACCGATCTGCCCTGGAAAAACCCAAAATAAACAAGATTTTGCGATTTGTACCAATCTTATTTGTATCAATCAGGACATGCTGTATGATTTTTTTCCACTATGACTATTGTTTGCAGGCCAGACTGGATTGTCTGGGGGGAAGATTTGGCCTGCAGGCCGCCTATTAAGAATCGCTGTTGTAGGATTCAACATTCAGCATACCTAAGAAAAGTGTTATCAACAGATTTCAGCAGTATTCTGAAACAAATCAGTGGATAGCTTCTTAATGGTCAGATGCAATTCAAGTGTGAAAATCCTGGGTTTCTTCAAGATCATTTCTACAAAATTGATCAAAATGAGAAAGAAAAAAAAGGTAATATTAGATTGCAGTATAGGTTCACATGTCAATTGAGATACGAGCACTTCAGTTTATTGGTCGATTTGGTCTGACTTTTTTTGTAAAGAATAGAAGCGCTTGAGATTGTGCTAGCCAGGAGTGTGATTAAAAGATAAACGATAAGACGGTAAGTGTGCGTGAATATGTATCTTATCAATATAGAAAGGTATACTTGCAGCAGACGTACGACGATATTTGGAGCTTTGTTATGAAAATTCCTATGATGTATTTGATTCTACAATATTTGTTATTTACCAGAAACGATGAGCTATCCTTGTTTTCTTTTAGGTCAATTCTTTAAAATTAATAAAAATGATAAAATGGCAATATTAAATTGGGATACACAGTACATGTAGGTCCACCGGTCAATTGAGCACTTTCAGTTCACTGGTCAATTAAATTGGTCTAACTTTATTTGTAATGAATATTAGAAGCACTTGAGATAGTGATATCCAGAAGTCGAGATAAAGAGATATCAATGAGATGGTAAGGTGTGCATGGTGCAGACCTGCCAACTAGTACGAATTTGCTGTATTTAATACAGGAAAATGTTGAGAATACGATTGTACGTTTTTTGGCACCAGAATATGATTTATTTATTTTAATACTTTTTTTTAAATTTATTCATTATCTTTTAATTTTTTATTCTTTTCATTTTTTATTTTTTACTCATACCTTTTACGCTCGGTTGGCGTTCATCTCCTCTTGAAGGATTGATTTTGCCGACTTAACCGATTCAGATTCGTACAATAAGAGAAACTGAAAGTACAGTGGTAATTTTTTTTCAGCCACAGTAAACCTTTATTTTATACATTTTGTTTGAAGTGTACAGTTTTTTTTTATCAAAAATACAACTTTTGTAGTTCCAGAATACAGTTTGGTGATCCTAAAGGTTGGCAGGTGTGCTGGTGCTTTAGTACATATTATGTATCTATCACTATAGGAGGGTTTAATTGCAGCAGACGTACGACGACATTTAAAGCTTTGTTTAATATGAACAATCCTATAATGTATTTGACTCTACAAATATTTGTAACGTACGTACACTCTAAAGAAGGAATGGTCAAATTTTGACCACAACTTGGTCAACTCTGCACCGAACCAACTTTGGTCAAATTAAACAACAAATTTGAATACAATATGGTCAAAATTGACCATACTTATCATATTATGGTTAATTTTAACCACGTCATGGCCGTTTAATTTTGACCAACATTGGTTCGGTGCAAAGTTGACCATGTAATGGTCAAATCTGACCATTCTTTTTTTAGAGTGTACCAGAAATGATGAGCTATCCTGGTCTTCTTTGAAGTGAATTCTACAAGATTGATAAAAAATAAATGGTAATATTAAATTGAGGTATACAGTAGGTGCATGCATGAAGTGAAGGTCTTGAGCACTCATTCCACTGGTCAGTTAATTTGATCTGATCTTAGAAAAATAAGAAGTGCTTCAAATTCATCTGGAGCTAGTGGAGGTTAAGAGATATGATGACTACATGATGATGATAAGTGTGCATGCATGAGGCTTTGCAGCCTAATTATTCCTTTATAAAAGTTTAACTGCAGCAAATGATGATTCAATTTTCATGAAATATTTTTCAATATTTTGGAAATGTTGCCAAATTTGACCCAAATTTCCAATAATTTTACCAAAATGTTTTTCAATTTGACTAATTCAAAAAATATGTATATAAAAAATTCCTAATTTTGCATTCAAATTGGGAGAAAGCATGCAACCGGGAAAGCGAAATACTCTCCTCCCACATTTGCTTCATACAACTCTGAACGTACCTTTATTAGTTCTTTAAATGTCTTTGCTAAATGTCAGTCACATAAAATTGAAAAAACCTTTTTCTAAAAAGGATCAAGATATTTTGCAAAATGAAGATTTGAAAGGTTTCATATGAGAGGAGCCTGAGCAAAGAAATATTGGAAAATAGCATTGCGTCTCCTCTGTATTGATTGAAAACATTTCAAACACCCTTTATAATCAATTCTTAATATATCTTTGCTAAATGTCAGTCACATGAAAATGAATAAAAAAAAAAAAAAAATCCAAAAAGGATTAAGATATTTTGCAAAATCAAGACTTGAAAGGTATCTCATGAGGGGAGCCTGAGCAAAGCAAATATCAATCAATTAACATTATGTCTCCTCTGTATTGATTGAAAACATTTCAAACACCCTTTGTAATAATTCTTAATATGTCTTTGCTAAATGTCAGTCACATGAAAAATATAAAAAAAAAAAAAAAAATCTTTTTTTGCAAAATCAAGACTTGAAAGAATTTAGGATTAAGATTATTTTCTGTATTGAAAAAAAGACTTGACAGTCTCTTAAAACGATAAGAAAATCTTTTTAAGAATTTAGGATTAAGATATTTTGCCAAATTAAATATCCAACATTTAACACCGTGTCTCGTCTGTATTGATTGAAAACATTTCTAACACCCTTTATGATTAATTCTTTGTCTTTGCTAAATGTCAGTCACATGAAATGATAAGACTCTCTCTTCTAAGAAAAGATTAAGATATTTTGCAAAATCAAGACTTGAAAGCTTTATCGTGAGAGGAACAAGCCTGAGCAAAGTAAATATATATCATTTAACATTGTCTACGTATTGATTTTAACATTTTCAACACACCTTATAATTAATTCTTAATGTGTCTTTTCTAAATGTCGGTCACATGAATATGATAAGAATGTCCCTTCTGAGAAAACATCAAAATATTTTACAATATCAAGACTTGGCAAGTCTCTCATAAGAGCAACAAACTAAACATCCAACAATTAACATTGTCTTATCTGTATTGATTTAAAACATTTCCAACACTCTTTATAATTAGTCGCATATATCCAGTGTGTATGTGTATTTTTCTGAGGCCTGTGGACGTGCACAGCCTAAAGTCAATTGAGAAGGTGCCAGACAAGAAAATATAGCCCAAGTCTGTTCATCCGTTAAAGTGAATCATCTCGAAGTGGAATATCGAGAGGAGATATAGTTTAAGAATACTTGTTATTTAAGATGATAAAGTTAATTAAACGATCTCTGTCTGCAAGCTATTGTAGTCAATGAGAGCTGAATATTGCTTATTGCTTATCATTTGAATATGATATATGCTGGATATGGCAAGAGTACAGGTCAGACCCCTCCATTGGCCCGCCCTGCCCCTGGGGGTCCGCCCTTCCCCCTGTGGTTTGCCCTGCCCCCTGTGGTTTGCCCTACCCCCTGTGGCTTGCCCTGCTCCCCTGTGGGCCGCCCTGCCCCCTGTGGTCTGCCCTGCTCCCTTGTGGTCCGCCCTGCCCCTCATGAGAAACAATGTAATTTTTTTAAGCTTTTTTTTTTAACTTAATAATCTTAATTAACCTTATAAATGAAATACCTAGAACACAGAATGATAGCATAGTAAGCAATTGTCCTGTTTGGCTCATGAAATGGTCTTTATCAAACAGAATAGTTTCATTCTGAGGTATGATTATAGCTAAAATTCCAGAGCTTCTTCACCATGGGCTTGAGCCTGAAAGGGGACCCTGGACTCCATGCCGAAAAGACGCAGCGCTTCGTGCATGCATAAATGTACCCCTCAACAAGTCATTGCCACATTTTTTGACCTTGAGAAAGCTTTCGACACTACTTGAAAATACGGCATTACCCGAAAACTTCACACCATTGGCCTCAGAGGCCATCTCCCCATCTTTATTCAAACTTCCTCTCACCCAGGCAGTTCCAAGTTCATATTGGCCACATCCTCTCCAACCCATACCCCCAAGAAAAGAGCGTCCCCCAAGGCAGCATCCTTTCTCCCACTCTCTTCAATCTGAGCATTAACGACATTGCGAACAACCTTGGCCCCATTATCAAACGTGCCCTCTATGTGGACGACTTCACCATCTTCTACTCGTACCTAGCTTTCCTCTTGTCAAAAATAGGCTCCAATAGGCAATCACCCTCAGTAGCAGGCTTCTCGACTAACTCATCCATTTTTTCTGCTGAGGCCAAGGCTATCCTCCTTGCCCTCAACTTTATTGAGTACTCGCCGGTCAGCCACTTTGCCATCTTCTCCGACTCCAAGGCTGTCCTTATCTCTTTACTCAATTTTAAATGGGATAACCCCACATCCCACCTCCTCCATAAACTTCTGTTGCTCACCCTCTGCAAAAAAAGTCTTCTTTTCTTATGGATACCTAGCCATGTTGGCCTCCCTTGCAATGACAGGGCTGATGCAGTCACTAAGCTTGCCCTCAACCCATCCCCCCTACCCCATTTCCCAAAACCCTTCATGACCGCTGGCAAACCTCATGGGACTTCCAAATTGATAACAAACTCCACATCATCCAGCCCACCATTCAGATCAAACCCACCATCCACAACCTCTCTCGTGTCGACAACGTTCATATTACCTGTCTTAGAATAGGTCACACCCACCTTACTCCCATCTCCTTATTGGCTCCCCCAACCCTCTGCAACAATTGCCATTGCACCTTCTCAGTCCATCAAGTTCTCTTTGCTTGCCTCCTGTATAACCTTCTCAGAGCTTCCCTCACTCCCCACAACTCAATTGCTGAGTTCTTCCAGAAAAACCTTTCGGATAAAATCATCTCCATCCTTCATCATGCTTCCCTCTACAGCCATATTTAATTCTCCTCTTCCACCCCCCTCTCTCTCTACTTTGTTTTTTCACCCATGCACCTCCTCTCTCGATCCCAGCTTTTTGACTTTAGTTGTAGTGTTTCTCTCAAACTCCCCTTATTCTTTCCTTCTTACTCAAGAACGACCTAACCTCTCAGGCACATTTTGACCCTCGTTATTGTAATGCTGTTAAGCCCTCATCAAACAAACAAACAAACTTTTCTTCCTGAAGCAGTAACAAAACCACACATCAAATTTAATCAAAATCCAATCAATAGTTCTTGAGATATCTTGATATCTTCATCCAAAGCAGATGGCTCTAAACGATTCAATAATAAAATACTGTATCAAATATGGAAATTGTTTACTACCGGTACAATCCCCTACAATATGGAAGGGGAAATAATTTCATGAATAATTTGTTCATGTTGAGTTACAACAGTTAAGTTACAACAGTTGAGTTACAACAGTTGAGTTACAACAGTTGAGTTACAACAGTTGAGTTACAACAGTTGAGTTACAACAGTTGAGTTACAACAGTTGAGTTACAACAGTTGAGTTACAACAGTTGAGTTACAACAGTTGAGTTACAACAGTTGAGTTACAACAGTTGAGTTACAACAGTTGAGTTACAACAGTTGAGTTACAGTTACAACAGTTGAGTTACAACAGTTACAACAGTTGAGTTACAACAGTTGAGTTACAACAGTTGAGTTACAACAGTTGAGTTACAACAGTTGAGTTACAACAGTTGAGTTGTAGTACAATATTCTATTGATTCATCCAAAATAAATGGCTCTAAACCATTCACTGCTATACCTTCAAAAAGGGAGGATTATCAGTTTGCTCAAATGTTTAATTTACTGCATGTTTTTCATTAACCAACAAGCTCAGAATTGATAACTTAATTAGACTGATTTATATGACTACCTGCTTTGTGATATATATTTTACTCAGAAATGTACATTATATATATGAACAAATGAAATGAATTGGTGTTTTGATAACACTGTAAACAATACATACATGAACAGCATAAGCAGAAATCTTCTTGAGTCATTTTTTCTTCTTCAAGGGATGCAGGTAGCTTGTCGGCTGAACGTGCGACTGTGCTGGAGGTCCCAGGTCTGAGTCCAACGCCAATTTAACCAGCAATTTTTCCACAGATATGCAGAATGATTTACGCTGATATCAAGCACAGATGTGCATCTTCTGCATCACACCTTTTTCCCCACCTGACCTTTGTAAAAAGTGGCCATTGGTGGTGGTGCTCACCATTCTTTAAAGGGAACGTGAAGCTGTCGGTCCCAATGGTAGGACTTTCACCCCCTACCTGGATCTCTAAACACTTCTCCAAAAGAGCAGGGTGTTAGTTAACCTGATATTCATCCACTTGCCGTTCTGGCAAGTTCATCGGGTACACACTGAAAACAAGTCATTGTGACTTACATGTGCTTTCCCTGGCATATGCCTAAAAGTGAAATACAAAACAAAAATACATGTGCATTACATACATGAACAAATGAAATGAATTGGTGTTTAGATAACACTATTAGGTAAGTGCATACATGGACACAACACGAACAGAAATATAACTTGCTGAGTAATTTAATCCTGTTGAGCTACAACACCATTGATGTTCTAGTTTGTATTTTTATTGATTCAGCTAAAAAAGATAGCTGTAAACCATTCATCATTAGGGTATCTTAATTTATCAATGTCAGTAAGGATTATCAGTTTGCTAAAATGTTCAATTTAATGCATGTTTTCATTAACCAACAAGCTAAGAATTTGCAAGTTAATTGGACTTATTTATATGCCTAACTGCATTTTAATATTTTGTTCAGAAATGTATTATTACTATTATTATTATTATTATTACTATTATTACAAACATTTATATTGTGCTTAATCTTACAAAAGTTCTATGACTAGTGCCTTACACACCATAAAATTATATAAAACCGATAAAATTACCCTTAAATAAAAAAATACATAAATTATATATATATATATATATATATATATATATATATATATATATATATATATATATATATATATATATATATATATATATATATATATATATATATATATATATATATATATATATGTATATATATATATATATATATATATATATATATATATATATATATATATATATATATATATATATATATATATATAAAAGATATAGAAATGCAAGCAAAAGCATACTGAATAAAAGAATCCTTAATTGTAAAAGAGCAAGTGAATATAAAAACCACTGCGTCAATAAACTGATAAAACATAAAAGTAAGAATAAAGACTGCTTAAAATGCATGATAAAGGATAGATAGATGACGTGCAAAAGTAATTGATATGTCCCCTCAAAAACAAAATATTAAGCACAAATATATGTAGACAAAGATCATGAATCATAAAAAAGTTAAAAATATGGGTTTTAAGACAACGTTTAAAACCAGAAAATATGTTGATATTGCGGATGTTTGGAGGCAAGTTATTCCAAAGGCGTGGAGCAGATAATTTAAAAATCTATCGCCAAACTTATTAAAAGAACAAGAGGATACAGGTAGATTGGCGGAAGTCGTGCGAAGCATATGATTAGGAATATATGGAGTAATAAGATCAGACAAATAAAAAGGGGCTCTACGATGGGCTCTACAATTGCAGACAGTTGAAAACATTCACTAAAATTTTAAAAATGTGTTGATTCACTGGCAACCAATGCATTCACGAAATAAAGATGTTACATGGGAATGACGGGTTAGATTGAAAATAAGTCTTGCTGCATTGTTTAGCACAACCTGGAGCCTGTTTAGCAATTTGCAATTGATTCCAAATAAAATGCTGTTGGCATAATCAATGGGAAATATAATAAAAGCATGAACAAGTAATTTAGTTGCCTAAGTGGTTAAAAAAAAAAATATGCGTGAAATACAATGCAAATTAAAAGAACATTTCCTTACTGTCTCATTAACATATCTTCACATAAAAACAAAAGAATCAAAATAAGCACTCTAACTCTTAACACGATCAGTTTTGAAATAGTAGATTCATCAATTTAAAGACAAATGTGTCAAAGTTGGCCAGATTGTACATTACGACGATGACAAGTGTTTACACAATTACAATGACGGGGTCGTCGCCTGTGTATTCGGGCATGATAGTAACAATGCTATCACAAAACGCTTAATACGACCCAGACGAGAACACAGGTATGACGTACGGACAGAATATAACATCGACAACCAAGTCAATGTCCACAGCCTTTGATAACTAGTTGTAATACGCGTGTCTACCCAACCCAGACTTGAACCTAGGGCCTTGTGGTCTGTAGATAGGTATGATAACTGCTACACCACAGTAGGTAGATAATTGTACATTACATTAAACATGTGCATTATATACATAAACAAAAGAAATAAATCAGTGTTTAGATAACACTGTTAGGTAAGTGCATACATGGACACAACTTGAGCAAAAATATACCTTGCTGAGCAATTTAATCCTGTTGAGCTACAACACCATTGATGTTCTAGTTTGCATTTCTTATTCATTCATCCAAAGAAGATAGCTGTAAACCATTCTTCATTAAGGTATCCTAATTTATCAATGTCAGTACGGATTATCTGTTTGCTAAAATGTTCAATTCCATGCATAATTTGTTTTCATTAACCAACAAGCTCAGAATTTCCAAGTTAATTGGACTTATTTATATGCCTAACTGCATACATGAACAACACGCACAGAAATATACCTTGCTGAGTAATTTAATCCTGTTAAGCTACAACACCATTGATGTTCTAGTTTGCATTTTTTATTGATTCATCCAAAGAAGATAGCTGCAAACCATTTTTCATTAGGGTATCTTAATTTATCAATGTCTGTAAGGAGTACATGTTTGTTAAAATATTCAAATTCAATTCAATGCAGGTTGTTCATTGGCTAACAAATGTAGAACATTTTAGTTGAATAAATGCTCATATATTCAAGCAAAACAGCATCTTTTCTTTAAGCCAAAATTAGGGTCTTTCAATATACGTTCAATGTAATTTCCTATTTACTTCCTACGTATGTGCATCAGGATGTTATCAATGTTTAACCTAAAAGCAAGTCATTTAATTTGTTTCATATTTCAATGACAGCTTTTAGTAATTCATTATTTCAAATTATCACTGCCACTCACTCACTGACTGTCCTCTTCAGGCCATGTGTCCCATAAGGTGCAGTGTACTCTCTCCAACGTATTCTGTCTCTAGCAACGTGTCTGGCTTTATTCCAAGAACTCACCCTAGCTCCTCTCTTTCCTACACTACCGTTCTTCTCCATGTCGTTCTTGGGCGTCCTACTTTCCTTCTCCTTCTGGATTTCATGTCAATGTGGTCATGCAGTGGCTGTCCTCTTTCCTTCTCCCTTCTGGCGTCCATGTCAGTGCTGTCATGCAGTGGTTGACCTCTTTCATTCTTATTACATGCCCAATTCACCTCCATCTTCTCATTTTGACTTCCTTTGTTGCTAATTCTCTTTTGCTTAGTAAATCTCAATAATTCATCATTTTAAACAACATATGGCCATCTGATCTTCAAAATTCTTTTCATGCATTTGAACATGAAGGTATCCAGTTTCTTATTGTCAGTCTCATTGGTCTTCCACGTCTCACAACCATATAAGAGAACTGACTTACAACAGTCCTAGAGCAACCTGAAAAACTGGGCACTTTAAAGTACCCAAAAATTGGGTACTTTTAGGTATTACGTCATTGCATGAGCCTACACGTTTGACTAGCCTAACACTAAACGTATAGGGCTTCTCATTTTCTGCTCCGGATTGTCCAAAATTTCACTGGGTATTCTGAAATTTTGGGAGATTGATAGTAAATAGATATTCAAAGCTTTTTCCGCTGCTTTTTCAAATTCACGGTTGCCTTGGCTAATCTGTTAAATAAGTTTTGTTTGGGAATTATTTTTGACAACGTTACCATGTTAGTCAAAAATAATTCCCAAAAATACTTTTAAAAATGTTGTTTTTTCTTCAAAATGTTGTTAAACGGGACTGCCTAACGGTAACACACAAGAAGAAGTCACCACTTTTCTTCAAATTTCTCAAAAAAATTCCACGACAAATTTTAAAAGCGTGAGGTGAAAAGATAATTCCTATGCCATTATTTCAAATTGTGAAGACAAATTTGAGCCCTTCGCAGTGGCAGAGTTCCCCGCTTTCGAAATTTGTCTGATTCTTATATGATTCCTACACAAACTTTTAATTTGGATAGATGCATTGTGGGATACTTCTGGAAAGTAGCTCCCAATCGGGAGAAGAAAATTGTTCTCCCAATCAGGGGTATGAACTGGACTGGTTAGCAGTTTGCTACTGATATAATTTAGCAACACATCTTAAAAGCAATCAATTTTAAGACATTGTAAAGGGCTCAGAAAGAGGACATGTTTATCTATGGACTTTCTTCAAATCTAAACTTGTAACATTTATGCAAAAATCACATCTTAGATCCTAGTTTTTCTTCTAAGATTTACATCATCAGTTTACTAAAATAATTCAACTATTGTAATTTCTTTTGTGTTTAAGGCATTGTAACCAAGCTCTTCCTGAGCAACACACGGAAGAAAGTATAACATCTTGAGTAATTTAAACCTTGAGTTACAATATCATCCATAGATATAGGAACCAAAAGCAGGAAAGAGAGGGGACCAGGGGAGGGGAGGGAGGGGGAGGGTGAGGAGCACATTTCCTCCCACTTTTCCGAAAAAGAAAAAGAGCCCCTTTTGAAATGAAATTGCCCCTCAATTACTGCCAAACTTGCAAGAACGGATGGCATACATGAAGCAATATCTTTCCTTGGGAGAAATGGTCCGTCAATCATTCACAGGTAATGCACATTATTACCTCAGGCATTATGATACACAGCTATTTTATCACCACTTTGAAAACAAACTTCTCCCACTAAGAAACTTAACACGGATGAGTGATTTTAATCACAAACGTGCCTTGATTATTCAGCTCTGGCCTTGTGTAATCTTATACACACAAATAGCTTTGGGATACTTGACTGTGATGTGCATGGTTGGCAAATAAACAATCATTGTTTGGAGTGGAAACACAATACACTAAACAGGAAGTCTGGTTGGTAATTACCATACCTGAGTTTTCAGGATTAAATCTGGTGTCAGATGCGGGTAGGCTTAAAAAGAAACTTTTCAGCATGTATCCACTTGTCTACCAACTGTGGTGTAGGCTCATACATGTCTACAGACCAAGAAACTTTATCAAAGGCAAGACTATCTGTCACACACCTGTGTTCTCGTCTGGGTCGTATTAAGATAAAAACGACCCGTCATTGTAATTGTGTGTTCACTGAGTGTATCCACACACTTAAAAATGAAGTGCCCTGTTAAAAATAAAGTGCCCTATTTGTTGTTGTTTTGAGCTTACTAATTATATCTAAAGACTGAGAAGGCCATATGTATATAACTTGAGAAGCCGTTCCCTCACGTTTCAAAAGCTTCCTACACCCTTGTTGTAGTTTTCATTTCTTATCATTGATTTATCCACAGGAGATAACCTTTAATCATCGAAATATCACTTATCATTGATTCATCCATAGGAGATAACATTTAATCATCAAACTATCACATATGGGAGTTGGTTTCTTCTAAAACATTTCCCATGTAGCCTTCAAAGCTCTGCAGCGCATCTTAAAACAATAAATCTGAGAAGCTGTAAGCAGCCCCACCTTATTATTATTATTTTCTTAAAGGGCAGCTGTTTACTTGGGGGCCATCTTTAAAAAAATTAAAAAACGTGTTACAGTACTAACATCTTGTTTAAAAAGGGGACATGCTTTCTTAAAGTCCTGTTTTGACAGCAAAACTTTTCACAGTACTATAAGAATCTCGCATATACAATTACCACTGCAGCACACTCTCACAATCAGGAGATCACTCAGATCTTGTCAGGAGATATTTCACAACCATTACCCACAATGCAACTCAAATTTTGAATCTGTCTATATCAACATAACATTAGGCACTATTTTTTTACTGGAATAGGAAATATAAATGCAATAATGTTATATAAATGCAATAATGTTATATAATTATATAGTTTGGTTGTGAAAAAACAAATAAATGAAATGAAATATATTCTAGATAGTTTTAGTTATAGTTTTATATATACCGTATTCTTAACATATTCCTAAATCTAAATTTTTTTCTCCCACATTCAGCTTTTCCCCTTTATCTCCCTTACAAACCTTCCATCTCCTCACTATCCTAATTCTTACACCATTATTTATTAACACCCTTTGGCACATTTGACTCTGGCTGTGGCAGTGCCGTTAAACATCCACAAACCAAACCAAACCAACCTTAACATATTTGATTCACACAACTATCAACTTGGTATTTTTGTATGTATAAGTATCTTAATCATAATCTACTTCCATCTAATTTGTATTCTTTTTTACAATGGTTGGCGATGTTCACCATCATAGTACACGTAACAAGGATAACTTTGAGCAAAATTTATGTAATTCTTCATTGTACCAAAAAACATTAGGCATAAGTGGCCTTAATTGGGATTCTTTAGATGTGTGTTTACGTACCCAGCGATCCTTAAACTCCTTTAAATCAGCTTTTAAAAGATATCTGTTAAATAATTATTGACCTTATATCATCCTTATAATTGGCGTGGTGGTGTGGGTGGGATTAAGTAATTAGATGTTGATTTTTTCTTTTCTTTTCTTTTTTTTCTTTCTTTTTTTCTTCTTCTATTGGGTGGCCTGGAATTCAAATAAGCACTGCTTCCTCCAGATCTCCTCTCACATATTTGTTGTCATGTAAATAATTGTACATAAGATTAATCATTCATATCCATTTAATGATATATGCTGCTCTGTATATAATCATCTACCTCTTTGTACCATGCTTTTTCATGTACATTAAAATATTTGTAACATGTTATGTTGCAGAAAGAAAGAAATAAATAAAATAAATAAATAAATACATTTTAAAAATATTTCTAAAACATAAAATGAAAAATAGCTGTTATTGGAAACTAAAGGTAGATATATTCTTCAATTCCACTAGTGCAAACTTCTTGTTCCCCAGGAGTACATTTTTGTTTGTTAGTCTCTGCTCAGAAAAATGTAAAATTCATTGACCACAACCAGGGGCATAAATACCGGGGTAGAGTAACTTTACCACAGATTGAATAAATAAATATTATGGCACTTATTCTGCAATTTTTGACGTATGACCCTATTTTTTTTTTTTTTGCATTTTTTTTTGCTTTTCAATATATTTGACGTTATGGGGGCCCTGAATGTGGAATGTATTTTTGTCGATAAAATTGTAATTTTACACCCCCCAATCAAAAGGAATTCCCCCCCCCCCCTAAGTCCCCCACTCCTATCAATCAAAAAGGTCTACTGACGCCACTGGCCACAATACAAAATAGCAAATATTCTTTGTGTGATATTCATCAAAAACCCTATTCTTTACAGTTATAATTTATACAATCACCACTAAAAACAAAATACATTATAATATTACTTAACGGCTGTATTTTTTCAGTGGTTTATATGTGCACACTTGATTATTAAGCCAGCGCAAGCGTGCGCACACTTGATTATTAAGCTTGCGCAAGCGTGCGCACACTGGATTATTAGGCTAGCGCAAGCGTGCGCACGCTTGATTATTATGTGCGCGCACACTTGCGCTTGCTTATTTCTGCACGCTTGCGCAAGCCTAAAAAGGTTCCAAATACTAGCTTGCAGCACGCTTGCGCAAGCTTGCGCACGCTTTGAATTGTTAGCTTAAAATGTTAGCATCCCGCAAGCTTGCTGCAAGCTAAAATTTCTGTAAGGGTATTATGTTCACTGCGCATGCTTTGATCTACTAATCAGGCAATCTCCTAATTGGGAGAGTGGGCTGGACTGTTTACAGGAAAACTAATATCTTTTCTTTGGGCCAGAAATTAGCCCTAAGGAAATGTACCCCATTGCAGCCCTTTATGTAATTTCCTACTAATTTGTTCCTTACCTTAGGTGAGCCAGGATGTAATCTTTTTCTAACATTAATTGTTCTGCTCCTTAAAGTTTTGAAGAGTCAGACCCAACCTGATATATAAGCAGGTCGGGTCAGACTTTTCCTCTGTCTAACAACTGTGGTGTAGCGGTTGTCATACATTTCTACAGACCACGAGGCTCTGGGTTCAAGTCTGGGTTGAGTAGACACACCAGTGCACCACAACTGGTTATCAAAGGCAGTGGACATTGACTTGGTTGTCGATGTTATGTCTGTCCGTACGTCCTACCTGTGTTCTCGTCCAGGTCGTATTAAGCGTTTCGTGATAGCATTGTTACTATCATAACCAGATACGCAGGCGACGACCCCGTTAATGTAATTGTGTGTTCACTCGATGTTCACAAGTTGATAATTGATCAAATTTCCCCATTTGTTCCATTGTACTAGTTCTCCTCTTGGTCCTGGGTTGTTGTGGAAGTTGGTGTTGAGTATGGATAAAGTCCTTATTGTGTGGCTGAGTGGTTATTCTAATTCAGATAAGTGGTCTGATTATTTGCTACAGTAAGTTTGTGGTTATGATTTTCTAGAACAAATATTTAAGGAGAAGGACAAGTCATGAAGTAAAAACCATTGCACTTTTCATCTATTGAATTTGGTTCTTAACCATTCATCTTAAATTATTAATGTCCATGAAAATGATCAGTTTCCTTAAATAATAATGATAATAATAATTATTACACAAAGTTTGTAAAGCGCTCGCTTCTACAAAAATAATTGCACTTAGCAGTGCTTTACAAACCTGGAAATATAAGATCAAATGCATAAAGGAAAAGCCTGCATGCAGGAGTGAATAGGTTTTGAGGATTCTTTTAAATAGATTAAAGTTACTTATGCTTTTCATTTTATTGAGTACCTTGTTCCATTCCTTAGTACACCTCCCCCTCCCCTACGAAAAATACTTGATCACTTCTTCATTCGTCAAAGCAAGAAGGACATTTAAGTTGTATTTATATGGCTCAGCTCACTGCATGCTTCACGATATGTATTTTACTCAGAAGTACAACATATGTTACATATGAAATGAGTTAGCTTTTCCCCATCCAGGCCCCTATGCATTTGTGCTTTTGCTTCCTGAGTGGGCCTATATGATCAATTTTGAAAGTAAATGCTGTCTACTTATTTTTTTCTGATTCATCAAATGCAGATGGTTTAAAGTCATTGACCATTATAAACATGCTGTTTGCAGCTGACAAACACTTAGTTTTTGACCATTCATGGCTGGAAAAATATACAGCAGGTCGTTTATAAAGCCTCCTACTCTTTAAAGGAACATGAACATGTGAAAGCTGGTTACATTATATAAACTGGTTACATTACAAAAACTAGTTACATTATAAAAACTGGTTACATTATAAAAACTGGTTACATTATTTAAACTGGTTACATTTAAAAAACTGGTTACATTTTATAAACTGGTCATATTATATAAACTGGTTACATTATAAAAACTGGTTACATAAAAACTGGTTACATTATATGAACTGGTTACATTATATAAACTGATTACATTATATAAAGTGGTTACATTATAAATACTGGTTACATTATATAAACTGGTTACATTAAATAAAGTGGTTACATTATAAAAACTGGTTACATTATAAAACTGGTTACATTATATAAAGTGGTTACATTATATAAAGTGGTTACATTATAAAAACTGGTTACATTATACAAACTGGTTACATTATATAAACTGGTTACATTATATAAACTGGTTACATTATATAAACTGGCTACATTATATAAACTGGTTACATATAAACATTTGAGATCTCCCTGGTCTGGTCGCATGGATCTTTGGTTGGCAAGCTAGCGTCCCAGGTTCGATTCCTGGTGGGTCTCCATTCAACCAGTGCACCACAACTGGTAATATTAAAGGCTGTGAACATTGACTTGGTTGTCGATGTTACATGTATGTGTGTCTGTGTGTTGTACATGTGTTCTCGTCCAGGTCGTATTAAACGTTTTGTGATGTCATTGTTGTGATGTCATTGCTTTCATTAGCGAATATGCACGCAAGTCAGGCAACCTCGGCATAAGGCATTGTTATTGTGTATTCAATGTGTGTCTTAATCATTGACCAGTTTACAGTGTTTTTGAATCTCAGGCATCGATGTACATATTCTATGCAAATTTTGTGGTAGGATGGCCAGTGGTAGTTTCTTTAGTAAATCCTTTGTTTTCTAGTGCTTATCATATTCTGACCATATTCTGGCACATAAACTTGACTGTGGCTGTCGTGGTGCTGTTAAACATCAACAAACCAAACCAAACCCATCACATTCTGACCAAAAGTCTTTGAATCTTTACCATACCCTCATCAGCTGATTCGAATTTTTTTTGAAATATTGACTTCATTTGCCATTAACACAGTCATCTCTATACAATTGGAATGACTGTAATGAAAAAAATCCATGGAGATTTTGTAGGTGTTTGAAAAATTTAGGGCTTAACAATAACATAACCGGTAGAAATCCATATTAAAGTGATCAACTATTGACCACTTTATTTACATAAGTTTGTGACAAGTTAACGGTGACTTTGTAATTTGCAGCTTGTCAAATTTTGTATTTGTTGCAAACTTGCGATCACGGTGATAGTGGTACCTTTAAAACTTGACTCGTCAAGAAAAAAGGTGTTAAGAGTAGTAGGCCCATGCGAACCTCTATCAAAGAGTTTACATAAACTCTTTGCTTAGGGACTTTTTGCTATTTCTTTCCAATCAGCCTGATGGGATTTTTTTGTAAATATTTACTTCTTTTGCCATTAGTGCAAGTCTCCTGACTTGGAATGTTTGTCTAATGATTGAGCGACCACTCTCAATTGAACCTTCATTATTTTTGCAAATGCGTTAAGAATTTATAATAACAGAATAAGTGGGAAGAGATGTGAAAATGGCCATGCACATACCATTTCAGGTTTTTCAAGCTTGCAGTGACAATATGGTCAGAATTGCTGGAACTGTTCAGCATTACATGAGGTACATGTATTAAGTGTATACATTAGGACTATTTCCTTCCTTAATTGTATAACTCACCATCCCCTCATCCCACCTCATCCTCATCCCACCTCATCCCCATCTCCCTTATCCCCACCCCCTTATCCCCCATCCCCCTTATCCTCCACCCCCTCTTATCCCCCACCCCCTCTCATCACCCACCCCCTCCTTTCCAATGTTAGGCTTCTTCGTGTTTTAAGCCACTTCACAAACAAACAAATTACTTATGGTTGACATTGAATATGGTGGAGGGGCGGGATTAAGGTAGTGAGGTAGGCTAGGGAACCCAAAGGACATTAAGAAAACCCAAAGAACATTAAGAAAATTATGCCAATGTCCTCAGATTAAAAATTACTAAATATAAATGAGTATATATAAGAATATGGATTAAGAAATCGCTTAGAAAAATTGTGATCTTTATGCTGTATTAAAGGAATATTCCCATGTTTTAAAGGAATATTCCCATGTTTTTAAGAAATATTCCCATGTTTTTTAAGAAATATTCCCATGTTTATAAAGGAATATTCCCAGGTTTATAAAGGAATATTCCCATGTTTATAAAGAAATATTCCCATGTTTATCAAGGAATATTCCCATGTTTATCAAGGAATATTTCCATGTTTATTAAGGATATTTCCATGTTTTTAAAGGAATATTTGCATGTTTTTTTGGTAACTTTTTATAAGAGAGAGAACAAATTTAGAAACAATTTCGTACAAAAATCATGTTGATATGTTATTTCTACCAGGAGATATTCAGATTTTAAGGTTCGCAAAAAATGGCAATAAACGAATAGGAAAAGCCTCAGTATGACATCACAGCAACACAATCTCCCACAAAGTTGATGTTTTATTAAAATCTATCATCCTTTTTATTAGTAAAACTTGCTAGAAAAAGAAAAAAAAGTGATGAAAGTTATGTATTTATATACATTGCCAAATATGCCCTACTTGATTAACTTTTGAAAAATTGTTTCTAATCATGCAGAAACAACCAATTAACATTCAAAGAAACCAGAAACATTTGCAATGTAATTGCCTCTATGACACCAAACACGAATTCATCATACTGTACCAAAACTTTAAAATGCAATTAGGAAATATAAAAAAAATTATATCTCCTGAACGGAATATAATATTAAAGTGTGTTTTGTTCCAAATTGGCTCTAAAAGTATGTTTTTTCAAATAATATTTTTACAAAAAACCATGGGAATATTACAAGAAAAGTATGGGAATATTACAAGAAAACTATGGGAATATTACAAGAAAAGCATGGGAATTTTACCAAAAAAACATGGGAATATTACCAAAAAAAACATGGGAATATTCCTTTAATAGTCGTAATATGAATATTCATGTCTATATTCTTCAATTGTCCTCATGAATATTCATGGCATATTCCTTTAAATTTGAATTAATAAAGAATGTACAAAAGTAGCTTCATAAAAACAGCACAAATTTTCACAAAGTGTTGCAATGAGTTTTGTGCAAGATTCTTGCATAGGGGTTTGCTAGCTTGTTTAGCTTCTGGTCATGTTTAAGTTATAGAAATAATAGCAGATGAGAATCAGTGTATATAAAGGCTCCATAAAGACATAGATTAGCTTATCACCCTAACTCAGATTAAAGTTTTTTTCCCCCAAGCCAATTCATTTTGGCAATTGGCATTCTTCCAAATTAGGTCAACCGCATCAGATGCAATAAACCACGGAGAAATTTGTATGTGGAACATTGATAAGCAGTTTTGTAATAAAGCAGTTTTGCTATAAGCAATCCAAACAAATTGATTAGCAGTACTAAGTGGGGGGACCCGCACATGTATATGTCACCAGGTCACAGTCAACAAAATTAAGTACGTACTTAACTACTGTACTACGAGTTACCGAGAAAGAGATTTGTTCCGGCAATAATCGCTCACCATCCACACACAATTGGATTAAGTTACATACAAAGTTCAAATAGGCTGTGCATTAATAGCTTTGGCTTTCATTGCAAACTAAGTCAAAAAAATTCCATACGCATTTTGAGATAGTTTTGTGAATTTAAGGCTTCTTTTAGTAAGTTTGATAATGGGTATTAGGGAATTTTAAATACCTGTGATTGTTTAACAAATTTAAGCCATTTTTCTGAACAATTTATTCGTGTGAAGCATTTTTTATTGCATCGCGATTTTGCTAAATATTTTTTTATTGTATTGCAGTGAATAATTTTTGCATATTTTTGCATTGCAAATTGCGATGCAAATATGAACAAATAGCTTCCTGTAAATATTGTAAATTTTGGAATGATTTGTTTCTATTTCAGTAGAAAGAAATGGAAGTACAGGAATGACTGATTGGAAAGAAATCCTTTGTGAAAAAATCTGGGACTCGAACAAATGGGATTCACGCGATGGTGATAGGCTAATAATTTTGTTTTTATGGCGCCTAAGTGTTGCATATTCAGAAAGCTCCAACAAAATACATACTTAATGGTTTTGATTATTCAATTACTTGAACCATTAATGAGTAAATCATCTGTAACTTCATCTTATTTCCATGATTAAGATATCAAGAAATACCTTGGTTGTTGATATGCATTTTATTTTGGTAGAATTTCAAGTTTTTTCTTAAAATCATGATAGTAATAAGCATGCACCATCAACAATGAGTCTGTTACCATTTTCATCAATTCACATTACATGCATTTTGAGTATTTCAAAGCTAACTACATATTGTTCATTAAGTTCACAATTTAATTTCCACTTTTTTATTCAAATGAGTTAACAAAAACAACAATTTCTTATTTCCCCAATTAAGGATTTTTATTCGGCTTGAAAAACATTGCAATTTTCATTAAAATATTCGACAATGAGATTTTCTGTGCCATGTTTGAGTGCTTAAGAGTTTAGTAATAAATAGTTTGACCGATAATAAATAAGTGTTATCTACCTACTGTGGTGTAGCGGTTATTATACCTGTCTACAGACTACGAGGCCCTGGGTTCAAGCCTGGGTTGGGTAGACACGCCAGTGTACCACAACTGCTTTTCAAAGGCTGTGGACATTGACTTGGTTGTCGATGTTATGTCTGTCCGTACATCGTACCTGTGTTCTCGTGCGGGTAGTATTAAGCGTTTCGTGATAGCATTGTTACTATCATAAGCGATTACGCAGGCGACGACCCCGTCATTGTAATTGTGTGTTCAACTCTCTCTCTCTCTCTCTCTCTCTCTCTCTAAATGAGTGTTTGCATGACATGAGGAAATAGCCATCCTTATGAGGAATGGTGCATCCATCATTCATGGATTTTACACAAAGTCCTCGCAAGCATACAATGTTTATTTATATTTAGGCTCAGCCAAGGACAAATCTGATTCGCATCACTGAACATCAGTTACGTAGCTTGAGCCCCAGATGAATGACCTGTTGTGTACAGTGTAACAGTAGCTGGTTGCTAACAAGTGAACTGTGAATAGACTATGAAGATGCTGTCAGTTAAGAAGGTATAGATTACCCCTGTGTTGTGCATGTGTAACAATAGCTGGATGCTAGTCAATGAATTGTGAAGAGTCTCTCGGGTTGAATGGTGTGGATTACCCCTGATTTTGAGAAAATCGAGGGTGTCGGGTTGGAGGGGTCCAAGGGCCAAAAATTCTTGATGAACAACCTACATAGTCATTTTATAATCATAGATATCAAACATTTATCATACCTATGAGCCGACCTAACATGCGCTTTTCAGAAGCTTCATGATTGCATAACATTTTTGTATTTTATACTGATCACAGCATCTTTTCATAATTTTTCTTGTCTTTTAAATCCATGTGGATTTTATCATTTGATTTTCAGTTTATCGAGCAGCTTAACTCATCTAGTTACATTTTAACTCCTTTTAGTTTCTGAGACAGTTTTTCTCATTTAATGGAAGTGTATTTTTTCTGTGTTCAGCTGTGTTTCATCAAGTTACAATAGTTCTGGCTAGAGGCATAATCAATACATCATTAATAGATTTCTGTCTTTAAAATGTATTTCTTAAGGGTCTTTGCCTTAAATAAAATAAAATTTAATATTCATAGATTATGAACATGCTTTGTGTGTAAACAGTCTGAAATATAATTGTCAAGACTTCGTGGAAAATTGGTATTCATTAATAAAAAAATAAAAATTCGACATTTATTTCGTTACAGGCCATTGGCCCCTTTTCACATTTACAATCTATACAATGACAAAAAATATATAAACAACATAATGGCTTGAGGAAGCAAAAACTCAAATACAAAGAAACAGTATATATAATCATGGTAACAACAAAAGTTTTCAAACATGACGGGAATTCAGTGCATGCCTGATGAAATTAGAAAGCGACTAACAAACTCTTTTGGAATTGCTATTTACAAGGGAACACAATTTATGCAAATTAGGATGAGAAGTATAATAGTGCGGAATGTACTTAGCTCGTAAGTCTGTGTGATATGGGCAAACTAAAAGGAAATGGAACTCATCATCAATGCAGTTACTATTACAATATTTACATACCCTTTGAGCGTAATCGATTTTGCTGGTGCGCCCCTTGTTTTCATTTATATCAATATAACCACACCAAAATTTAGCCAGAAATTTTCGTTGATTAAATTAACAAAGATGAATTTAATACATATGGCTCAACAAATTGATCCTTTTTTAATAATTCATAACAACGCAAGTAATCAAAATCTTGAACAGAACTTAACCAATCTTATTTATCAACGTCTTGAAGTCTAAGTTTAATAATATTCATAAATACTTTAACATCAGCTACACCCTTATTAAACCATACGTACCCAAATGAAATAAATGTCGAATGAAAAAATAATGGGCATCTCATAAACTTGTTATGGATATATCCCCCGAGAGAATTATAATATATGTCAGAATGAGGATGACATTGATTATATTTGTACAAACAAAATTGCTCTTTGAATAGTTTATTGGTGTATGGGTGTGTAGTGATCACCTTTTAGATCTTATCAGAAACATTGAAAGCGACAAACATTATAATTTATCAATTTTCTTTCTTCAATATGAAGATTTATGATGTATGACTCTGTAGACGACCAGCAACATTTTACCTAACGGAAATCTTAATCAAATTCTTACTGAAAAAGACTCTCATGATTTTCAGTGACTTAATTGGATTAAGGGGGACAAATATTAGAATTGCATACAAATTTGTTGGCCCTTAACCCTTACACTCCCAAGGTTCCAAAAATAGAATAAGCTATTTCTGAAATTATTGGAAAGAGGATTTTTTCAGCACTTTCTGTTCCATTTGTACCAAAACAAGTTCGACTTATATGAAAGCTAACATGTTAAACTTTTCAAAAATGTGCATATTTCCGAGCTCACATATGCAAATTAGGTCATTAAATTAGCATATTAGGTCTCCAAACATTCTATCTTTATGACACGCTTGTGCCTTGTGGCTAAATAGCAAAAAGATATGAATAGAATTTCTGAATCGACCTTGGAAAGATCTTTCATTTGATATTATTCATGGATTTTTAGGAATCAGAAGAGAAAAAAATGACGCAAATATGAAAAATTTGGTACATTTTGACCTAAAAATTATCCCCCGATTCTGTGAATAATCTATCTAATAGTGTATGGCACTAAATTTTCCAAAAAAATGCATTTTCCCCTTCTCTGATGTCCAAAACTAATAGAATGCAGAAAAACAAGATGTTTACATCATCATTGGCAAAAAATAAAACAAGAAATTATGCAAATTATATGCAAATTAGGTCATTTACCTCATTTATTATGCACGAAACTGTTTTTTGTTTATTTCTGACCCAATTTCAGCCATTACAAGCTTCACAGCTACTTTTATGTTGATAGACTATGCTGATTATCTATAAGACACTTACTTCTGTTCATTCCACATGGAATTCATAAGAAATGTTTGCCAAAAAGGTCCAAATTTGTAAAGTCTTCTGTTATACCTTGTTGCTGCAATAGAATAAAAAAGAGAAAAAAAAAATTGCAACTATATTCATTCAACTTACTTTAGTTTGGTCTTCCCATAACCAGTTACCTCGTGTCGATCCTGGTCACTCTCCACCAGTACTTCCCACAGATGATAGTCTTTATCGGCTGCAGGGATGACCTTGGACCGTTGTATCTCCTGCAGCCGAGCGTTCCGCTCTTCCTCCCTGTTTTTGAAGGCAGCTTTTTCCGCTGCAGTAGGATTTTCTTTGAGTGGTGATGGTGGCGAGACTGCAGCGGAAGGCCTGGAAAAGGGGCCTGGGCTCATCTTCAACAGTCTGTCCCTCTTCCTTTTGGGTTGGGGAGTAGCGGGCGGCTTGTCCTCTTCAAGCATACGCATAACATGTTATCGCATAACATGTTATTGTGGTTTCTAGTAGCAGGCAGCTCGTCCTCTTCAAGCATACGCATAACATGTTATCGCATAACATGTTATTGTGGTTTCTAACCTGCCCCACAATTTTGTGGTAACCGTGGGGACGACTTTTACAGCCGGGAAGCCCGGGGGTACATACAGGGGTCCAAAATGTTTGTTTTATCGATCTAGTCATCACCACAACAGTGGCATAGCCAGGGGAAGGGGAAAAGGATCATGGTCCCAAAAAATGGGGCATCAAAATAATGTACCGGTACTAGGCCTATATACAAGCATTATTCTCTAAACAGGCCTGGGGCACCCCCAACATGTGTATTTTGCCCTAACATGGAAACCCTACTCCACTTTCCCCCATAAAATTGTGATTTCGGCCCCTGAAATAATGGAACTTGGATTTTGTGAAATTGGGAATACACATATTTCAGTAGGCCTAAATTTACAATTTTGCCATTGGGAAATACATATATTTCAGTCCATTTAGAAATGTTATTATTGGGGTTCAGCTTTCATTTGTTTCATCCGGGCTATTATAGATAGGACCTAAATCCTTTTTTTTATATGTGATTTTAGTGTCCCTTTTACTTGTTTATCGTAAGAAGCAAAAAATCCCCGCTAATTTATCATTAGAATTCTATAAGCCTTATTTTATTACTACACATTTACAATGTAGTACTTTCGCTATTTTTGGAAGAAAACACTTACCAACTCCGTAATTTGGAACAGATCACTATCCATCTCAGTAGGCTCTATATTCTCCTCTTCCTCAATCTGGTCGAGTTCTGGTACATCTTCTTCATCAGAAGTACCTTCCGACCCCTCTGAGTCATCATTATTCTGAAGAAAACATAAGAGTTGGAAGGCACGTTCGACGTTGTAACTTGTATTTCGCCATTTTGTGATGTCGAATGTGCGAAGAAAAAAAAAAAGGACGCAAATTGACGTCATCATCAGAGACCTTTTAGGCAGGTAGAGGGGGTGCATCTGTTATTGTAATAGTTCGTCTGAACAATCTATTTCTCCTCTACCCGTAGAGATTTTAAAAATTCTAATACAATATTTTGGCCTTTTTTTATAATTTTTTGATCAAAAAAGGTCAAAAATAGCCCAAAATCACAAATTTTGGCATATTTTCTCCAAAAAAACACAAACATTGACCAAGTACAAGTAAAAATCGTGTAGCAACCAATAATTCAAACTATCTTTATACTTTACCTGAAGAAAAAAAAAATAGAAAAAATATTCACGTATGACATTAGTCTTTCAAAAAAAAATATAAAAAAATGCCCCATTTTTTTTTTAAAAATGCACTTTTTTGTAACGATTTTACTCAAAAAATTTCAATCTAACCCCCCAACAAAATAACCATATTATGAAAGATCTATTCAATCTGGTTTGAATGAACTTATTTGCAGCTCTATAGGATTTTGGGAAGGTACTCAAAAAAAAAATTGGAAAATGGATCGTAATTGTCACGGTCACCGTGACGCTGGGAGAGTAAGGGTTAAAGAAAAAAGTAGCTTGCAGCAAGATTGCAAGAAGGTAACAATTTTTAGCTTGCACAAACTTGCTGCAACGTCCGTAAGCTTGCAGCAAATTAGTATTTGGGACAAATGCAAGCTTGCTAGCTTGCGCAAGCTAGCAAAACATATTTGTTAGCTTGCACATGCTTGAAGAAAGTTTTTGCTAGCTTACACAAGCTTGTGGAAAGGTTTTTGCTAGGTTGTGCAAGCTTGTGTTCCAAATGCTACATGTAACTTGCAGCTTGTCGCAAGGTTGCAGCAAGCAATACACAGGCTAAAAATTGTTAGCTTGTTGCAAGCTTCCCTCCAGCTTTCGGCAACCTAGTTTTTCGTGTAAGGGTTAGTTTGAAACTATATGCATGTTGAAATATTTTGCGTTATACATACCTGGTTTTAATATAATTGTGCACAATTTCAAATAATGGTTAATGCATTGTGGGATGCTTCTGATAAAATCACCTGACTGATTGAGAGCCCTCAACTCGTCTCTTAATCTGATGCATACATTTATTGGACTGATAAATTGATGCCTAAATAGCCTCAAATATTTCAAACTACAACTTAAAAATGGTAATGTATTTCTTTAAAGCAGTTATAAACTCCATTTTCAAGACAGTTGATACGCTATCATCTTTTATTTTTGCAGTAAGTCACTTAAAATTATGAAACATTTTACAAATCCTTCTGTGCACGATGCTTAGAAGATTTTTGGTTCAATGCCAGAAATTGAGCAATTAGTTATCTAAAATGCTTGTTTTACAGCCAGTAGCAAGCAGCATGCAGTGGTTGGGTAATCTGGTAATCATTCAGATTTGTCGGAGATTGGACAGATGCGACGTTGGAAAGATGGGGATAAGAGTTACATTTAGAAGTGACCTACAAAAGTGTCATTTTATTGCCCATCATACAGAGCACAATAATCTGAATAAAGAGGTTTTGAAACTAGGTGATTTGTTTTCAAGTTATGACAGTTTAAGTATTTATCAGTGTATGCAGTGGTATAGCCAAGGGGCTAAAGGAGGGGGTGTGATAATAATACATACATTTATATAGCGCTAATTTTGTAAGAACATTCAAAAGCGCTTTACATACAAGGAAATTACGATATGAAAACAAAAATAAGAATACAGAAATGACAACATAAATAGAAATACAATGGATCAAGCTGCACATTAAATTAATGTCTTTTTAAACAAAAAAGTTTTAAGCTTAGTTTTGAAGGAGGTCAGGGATACATTATTAATACATTTAAGTTCAGTTGGCAGTGAATTCCACAACAAAGGACCTTTATAAGCAAAGGCTCTTTCGCCAAGAGTTTTATGCTTAATACGGGGAACAAATAGGGACTTGAAACGAAAGTCATAGCGGGATGGTTTTTTAACTACCATTTCACATAAATATGTATATGAAGGACATGGCCCCCAAGCTTAGGTTGCTGCCCCTTCAATTATGAAAGGGCAATGCCAGCATTTTACATGTGTATACTACTGGAGATATTTTGCCCCCAAAATTTCATCTTGCCCTCAACAAGTTTAAAGTTTTCCCTTTAGTTTAAAATATGAGGGTTCTTATTTCACCCTAATTGAAAAGATGAGGTTCTTATTTCACCCTAATTGAAAATATGAGGGTTCTTATTTCACCCTAATTGAAAATATGAGGGTTCTTATTTCATCCTAATTGAAAATATGAGGGTTCTTATTTTGCCCTGATTTAAAATATGAGGGTTCTCATTTCCCATTTGAAAATATAAGGTTCTCATTTTTCCCTAATTTAGAATATGAGGTTCTCATTTTCCCCTAATCTAAAATATGAGGGTTCTTATTTCCCCTAATTTAAAATATGAGGGTTCTCAGCAAGCACAAATCAAATTAAATGCTCCTGTAATTTCTAGTAATTTTTGCAATTAATGGCAATACCTGTTGTAAAATGGTGATACTTGGTGTAAAATGGTGACACCTGGTGTAAAATGGTGATACCTGGTGTATAATGGTGATACCTGGTATAAAATGGTGATACCTGGTGTAAAATGGTGATACCTAGTGTAAAATGGTGATACCTGGTGTAAAATGGTGATACCTGGTGTAAAATGGTGATACCTGGTGTAAAATAGTGATACCTGGTATAAAATGGTGATACCTGGTGTAAAATGGTGATACCTGGTGTGAAATGGTGATACATGGTGTAAAATGGAACTTTATGAAACAGGTATTCAAACAGGTATTCAAACATGTATTCATCAAAACTCGAGTTTTCCTAATCATAACTAACTATAATTGTATATTGGGAATGGTAGAAAAAAAGGGCAGAAAAAAACGAAGTCATACATGACTTTTTTTGAATGTCAGTGGTTTTCATTTAGGGGGAGGACACAGCAGAATAATTGGGGAATGTGGCAAATGTGCCTCTCCTTCCTTCTCCCTCCTTAGCAACACCACTTGTGTAATCTTTAAAACAGCAGTTTGCAGCCTTTTAGGTCAGGGACCCAACAAAAATTTCAGGCACTCGACCGCAACCTATCCTCCAATCAAACCCACGGCTACAAAGGTGATATCATAAAACATGCTTATCTTAACATGGGTACATTTATTTATTTGGGTGATTTTTGGTGATTCCAATGTGATAGCATCAGGAACCTATGTGGTCATGATGGCATGTGTGTGTGAACTTCAAAAGAAACAAAATAGTGAGAGAGAAAAGCATTCAACAATCTTATTCCGTTAAGGATATGTCTAAGTTTAAAGTTTGGTATCATTTGTGTAGAAATTAACGACTGAAATCAGACTAGCCTCAGATTCATCAAAGTCTTTATGTATTTTATCATGTTTTGTCCTGCGACTTTGTGGCTTAAAAACCTTGGGATATGTCAAAAAAGTAGTAAAACTGAATCTAGGAGGGGTATTTATTATATACCACCTGAAGAAAATTTGAGGAAAAATAATATATAAATTGAAAAAAAACAAAACAAATTTCTTTAAAATACATTAACAATTGTTAAGAATGTGAGGATGAAGACACCAACTTTCCATTGTATACTTACTACACCAGTCATTTCTACACAGATAAGACTATGTGCATATGTGTGTGTTTGTTTGTGTTTGTGATCGCTAGCTCGTAAATGTGATATCTCAATAATAGAACACTGGATTAATGTCATATGTGGTACACAGATATCCCATGGTCCGTAGATAGCCCTATTGTTTTTGATGGTGATGTCATGCATGTTGTAGGCGGGGCTTTACGTAAAAATCTGGAAATACTCATAGAGCCGCATGTCTGTTTTGTTTCATATTTGGTGTAGTTATGATGTTAGCTGGTGTGTACATCTTCATAGTACCAAAATAGATTTCATTAATATGCATATGGGTGACGCTTAACATGATTTTGTTGAAAAAAGCTTGGGAACACAGTATCCAAGAACGATACATGGGATTCAGTTCGTATGTGGTACTCAGATAGCCCATGGTCCGCAGATGTCTTCTATTGGTAGTGATGTCATGCATATTAATGAGTAGGTAGGGCATAATAAAAAAATCTTTAAATGCTGGTATTTTAAAAACCGCATATCTGTTTTCTTTCATATTTGGTACAATTATGATGTTAGCTAGTGTCTACATGTTCATGGTACCAAAATGTTGAATTTTATTAATATGCATAGTGAGCAGGGCTAACATGATTTTGTTGAAAAGAGTGATACATAAGATTCAGTTCATATGTGGTACACAGATAGCTCATGGTCTGCTGATGTGCCCTATTGTTTTTGGTGGTGAGATCATGCATATTAATGAGTAGGTGGGGCTTAGTGTAAAAATCTTGAATTGCTTATATTTGAACATTCGCATTGTTTTATTTCATATTTGGTATAATTGTGACGTCAGCTAGTGTGTTGATATGCAATGACATGACAGGTAGTACAAAACTTGCAAATCAATCAGCATATGAAGAAAAGCATCGGAACCACAAAACCTTTTGGTTCTGGTTATTATATTCTGAATGGCATATTGGAACCCATTTGGTGTTTAAACAGATATTATCTTTTCGGGTCTATGGCGAGACCCGACAGTACTCTCTTCGCGCGCTACCATTTGATGAGTCTCCTTGCCGACATCAGCATCGCAAGGCTAAGTCTTTGTTGAAGAAGTTGATAACTTTGCTGTTGTTTGTCTAGCAAAATTCGATCAATTGTGAGGCATTGTGAGGCAATCTTTGTTGCTGACGGAATCTTAACAAATGTAGCAATAAATTTAGTGCTTCTGACAAAGTTTGGCGACCCACCTGAATTTTTTCGCGACCCACCTGAATTTTTTCGCGACCCACCTGAATTTTTTCGCGACCTACCTGAATTTGTTTGCGACCCACCTGGATTTTTTTGCGACCCATTAATTGCAGACCGTTGCTTTAAACCATTTCAAAGCAATTCAACTGATGTTAACCCTCCCCTCCTTTCCATAGACCTTCAAAAAGCTCAACAAATAATCAATAAAATATTTTCAAGTTAAAAACACAAAAAAGGGCTTCAGGTTCCCACTCCTTCAAGCAAAGTTCTTTATAGTCTCTTGAAAACATTTCGATGAAGTTTCATGTGGAGTAACTGCACCGTGTATGTCTGCCCCAGGGCCGTAAGAGGGGACATGTCCCCCCATCAATTTTATGCATACCCTTATAGAAAAACTAGCTTGCAGCAAGCTAACACTAGCTTGCAGCAAGCTAGCACTAGCTTGCGCAAGCTAGCGCATGCTTGCATAGCTAGCGCATGCTTGCGCAAGCTAACATTTAGCTTGCGCAAGCTAACATGAAGTTTCTGCTAGCTTGCGCAAGCTAGCATGTAATTTTTCTTAGCTTGCGCAAGCTAACATCAAATTTTTGCTAGCTTGCGCAAGCTAACATCAAATTCATGCTAGCTTGCGTAAGCTAACATCAAATTTTGCTAGCTTGCACAAGCTAACATCAAATTTTTGCTAGCTTGCAAGCTAACATCAAATTTTTGCTAGCTTGCAAGCTAACATCAAATGTGTTAGGTTGCGCTAGCTAACATCAAATATTTCTAGCTTGTGCAAGCTAACATCACAAATTTTGTTAGCTTGTGCAAGCTAAACAATTTCTTTGAGAGTTTATGCAAGTTATTACACAATTGCTTGCAAGCTTGTGTAAGCTAATATTTTGTACATGTTCCTAAACTAAATGTTACAAACTTAACATTAAACTTAATTGCTTGTGTAAGCTAATATTTTCTACAACATGTTCCCAAAAAAAATGTTACAAACTTAACATTAGGCTTTTGTGAAAACTTGAGATTTTCAGTACTACAGTATGTCGGAACCTTAAGTGTGACTGAAATACTGTAGTGATGATAGCTAGGGGTAATTTTACTTAATATAAAGTGATCAACTTGAAAGTCTTGAAAAGTAAATTCAAACATACAGTAACTTAATTAATTTCTGTGTGTGATGAAACATTCCCCTTTCTGCATAAGAATAAATGTAAGAAGACATATTCTTGAGAAGAAAAAAAAAGTCAATGTCAATTTATTTTGCAATTTTCAAACTTACTTTTCATTGTGATTCTGATTGGTAAATAAGTACATAATAACCTTGTTGAAGAGAGAAAATAAATAAAAGTTTTTGAAAATTATTACAAAAATGCATCACTTTTCTTTTACATTTAAGAATGTCCCAAAGACATGGCCATGAGCTCGCCACGAGCTGGTCAACAATAAGACGAGCTCGTCAACAAAAACGAGCTTGTCAACGAAAAAAAACGAGATCGTTGCGAGCTTGTTAGATTGTTGATGAGCTCGCGACGAGCTCGTCAAAACATAGATGAGCTCGTCAACAACTGGACAAGCTTGTGACCAGCTCGTTAATAATCTGACGAGCTCGTAAAATATAGACGAGCTTGCCAAAAGCTTGTCAACAACTGGACAAGCTTGTGACGAGCTTGTCAATAATCTGACGAACTCATTAAAAAATAGATGAGCTCGCCACGAGCTCGTCAACAATCTGACAAGCTCTTTGCAACCTCTATCAACAATTAGACAAACTTTCCATGTAAGAACACAAATTGAAGCCAGTCTCACATAAGAAATATGTAAGACACAAATTCAAGTGTAACTCCTATGTAAGAAATATTTAGAAATAAACACATTGTGGGAAATCTGTGGATAATTTTTCATCTTTAATATTCCCTTTCTTATTATTTCTACATTGATTTAGATGAGAAACCAAAGAGATATGACCATAAAATAATTATAAATAAAATCAAATATCTGAAAGTTCATCAGTAAAACATATATCATTCAACTTCCAGTTTAATAATAACTTGGTCAGATGTGTACTCAAAAGAAGCATGATTGTCACAAATGCAAAACTTGAGTGAGGGTGCATTATACTACTCAATGTTTTAATTGTGCTACATAAAACATTTTTGTTCATTGTGCAATATTCCTCAGTCTCCTCAAGCTCATTAATTTCTTTATGTTGACCAACACCTCAGTGGTGCTACAGTATCCCTTGATCAAATGACACACTCTTCCATATTCATCTTCTCTCCACATGCATGAACAAACTAAATACTGGATGTTATTCTTTCCCAAAAACCAAACATGTTCAATGATACTATCTCCCACAACTCCTCATGTCACCCTTACAACCCCCTGCCTCTGCCTCATGTTGATTCCTCTCCCCTTCATGACCAAATCCCTTGAAACTCATAAGTTCCAATATGCCATGCATTCAGCCCCATGATGTTGTATGTCTCATCCCCAATGTTGCATTTAACTGAACTCAGCATGGCCAAAATCTTCCCTCTTTTAATCCATTCCATTTCTGTATTAACCCATGGAGCTATAAACCACTTCTCTGTTACAAATACACACAGGCTTGTGTACTTAACCTTTATGTAATCTCCTTACAGTATTTAGAGTATGTTACAGTATTTAAGAGATTCCTAATACTCAAGTTTTCTTACTTTTCTTTACTAAAAAAATAAAAATTCTCTTTCCATCTCAATGCTCCATGGCTATACAAGCAACACTGTGTTTAAATGAAAGTTCACTGACATCAGATTTCTATCATGCGCACAAGTTGAAGGAAGTGTTATCCCTGTTAGCCAATGAAAACACAGGATGTTCTTTATGAAGGTCAAACAGTTTAAATTTAAAACCAGAGAGATGCCATTTTAGGCATATACTGTTCAAACTAGCAAATGTTATTAGCATGTCTACAGGAGTCAGGGTAGTGATTTCTGCTATAAATGTAAGTTCATTTTCTTTTATTTTTCTATACAATCTATTATTTGTATGATAAACATGTTTTAAAACAAACTTAGGATTTCCTCACTAATCTTAGTTAAATTTTGGAAGTATGTATGGCCTCTAATCAAACAGTAATTAGGCCAAAGAGCTTAGGCCAAGCTTTGTTGTGTAAATTTCAAAGAGTTATCTGAGATCATTAATGCAGAGAATGTAGACAAGAAGTTCAACTAAGTTAATTTTGAGATCAGAGAATTTAGAGCATAATGAAAAGACTAGTTCAAAAGACCAGAAAAAGGCAATTGTATTTGCAGTCATAATTGTAGAAAAACTAATTTGTTTTAATGGAAGCTGGTATCTATTGCAGAGAGGATTAGGTTCCAGACAGTTAAAAAGACATTAATATTACATTCATGGCCTATTTGATAATGTTCAGTATAAATGTTATTACTCAAATGGGGATTTTTAGGGGTGAGGGGTGGGAGGGGCAGTATTATTGGTATTTGAGAGGGATATCAGTAAGATTGGGATTTAAAGGTTATCATTGAAATTTGAGGGGGCTATCTATCCTCATGCCAAACCTGGTGCTTTCCCTAGGATGGAATGGTAGAGGAATGGGTGAAAGATTAATATATCAGAGCATATTTGATAAGGTTTTCCAATCACTTGGTTGAAGTATTACAGTAGCTTACCATAATATTTCTATATTTGATAAATTTGTTTTTTCCAACAGACCTTGTTGAATTGTTTTCAGAGTAACAGAAGAAACTGACCAGTTGGCAATTGCCCTGATCCTTTTATGGCAGACTCAAATAAATGCACCTATTCTTGAAGACCAACAGAACTCTCAGGACAAACATAACTGGCTTGACAAGATATAGTCTCCAGCAAACCCAATTATTGTGGATAACAATGCAATTGACCATCAAGGTATGAAGGTAAGAACTATTTTTTGGCACCAATGACATGGCAAAATAAGTGGTGCAAGAAAACTTGACTAAATTGGATAAAATATTGCTTATTTCATAGTTTATTTGACAAGCTTTTTTTGGAAATTAAAACAATAAATTCAGTGCATGGTTCAGTGCATAAGTCCATACATGCAAAGAACTTTGAAAGGGACAGATGCTAAAATTGTAAACAACAACATGGCAAAGTGTGTTGTAACTTGCCCATTTTATAATATATTTTTTACCTGGTATAACTATATAAAAAGTGTAACAAAATTGTATAGGCCTATATTAAAGATAGGCCTATATTAAAGATAGGCCTATATTGGAGATAGGCCTATATTTGAGATAGGCCTATATTGGAGATAGGCCTATATTGGAGATAGGCCTATATTAAAGATAGGCCTATATTGGAGATAGGCCTATATTGGAGATAGGCCTATATTGGAGATAGGCCTATATTGGAGATAGGCCTATATTGGAGATAGGCCTATATTGGAGATAGGCCTATATTGGAGATAGGCCTATATTGGAGATAGGCCTATATTGGAGATAGGCCTATATTGGAGATAGGCCTATATTGGAGATAGGCCTATATTGGAGATAGGCCTATATTGGAGATAGGCCTATATTGGAGATAGGCCTATATTGGAGATAGGCCTATATTGGAGATAGGCCTATATTGGAGATAGGCCTATATTGGAGATAGGCCTATATTGGAGATAGGCCTATATTGGAGATAGGCCTATATTGGAGATAGGCCTATATTGGAGATAGGCCTATATTGGAGATAGGCCTATATTGGAGATAGGCCTATATTGGAGATAGACCTATATTGGAGATAGGCCTATATTGGAGATAGGCCTATATTGGATAGGCCTATATTGGAGATAGGCCTATATTGGAGATAGGCCTATATTGGAGATAGGCCTATATTGGAGATAGGCCTATATTGGAGATAGGCCTATATTGGAGATAGGCCTATATTGGAGATAGGCCTATATTGGAGATAGGCCTATATTGGAGATAGGCCTATATTGGAGATAGGCCTATATTGGAGATAGGCCTATATTGGAGATAGGCCTATATTGGAGATAGGCCTATATTGGAGATAGGCCTATATTGGAGATAGGCCTATATTGGAGATAGGCCTATATTGGAGATAGGCCTAATTTCATATTTTTGCTGATGTTTATCAACACTGATCTATCCATTGTAATTAGTAGCTCGTTTTCTTTATCTAATCATCACTTTAATTCAAATTAGGGGTGGGGGCAAACTCCTTAAGAACAAAATCTTTTTATCAAAAGAAATATTCATTTTGATTCATATCATGTCAATGTTCAAAGCTTAGCAATTTATCTCTTTTAGGCTCTCCCACTTCATGTAATTTCAATTTGTTCACTTGGCAAGTGGAAAAGTGTCAATTTTGTTCCCATTTGCTGGTCATGTATTGCTTATCTTTGAGCAAACCTGCAGCGCATTTGCTTACCTGGTTTAATCCACCTGGCTGAAGGGGGGAAAATACTGAAGAAATTAGAGAGGTCCTTAGATTGTGACAATTTGTGCCAGAGAAGTCATGGGTTCCCAGCTGCAGGATTAATCATAGAAAAGCATTTGCTAAATGGCCTTTTTTTGGCAGCAAGGGTGTTACCAGGATTTCTCTGAGAATGTAACTTGCCTCTTTGACAAGATAAATCTCACTGGTTTCACCCCTTTTGTTTTCAGTAAATTTTCCAGACAATAAAGTAATCCAGATGTAGAGGTGCTAGACAGGAGGTCTTAGGGACGATGCTCCCTCCGCGTACCCCACTGGTGCTACACCTGCCTAGCAAAGTCATGAACATGATTTCATTTTTGTAGGAACATAATCTGTTTATTTATATAAATATATTTGTTCATTCTTTCAGAATTTGTGCCGAGAGAAAGGAAACAGCAGGAGCACCAATTTATGAAAGTGACGGACTGCTTCCCATCAGAATGCTATTTTAAAAATTGACAGATGCTGCGCGAGGAGCAGTATACTTGATATATATACAGTATACTTATATCTTGCTTTATATATAAGCCTTATACATACCTTAGAATATTTTAAATATTTAAAATTTATTTGAAATGTGTTTGTTATCTTCAGAAAATTGTGATATTTGGTATTCACTTTCACCCTTAAACACATCTTTCATTCCATCACCTTGTTCTAGACAGAACATTGTTATAGATTAGATAAAAGTATGTATCTTAAAGCGTTATACCAGCTTGCTGTCTTTATTAGGTACAGTTTATTGCCAGGTGAATTTGATTGACCCAAAAGTACAAGCAAAGGTTGCTGTTAACTGCTTTGTCACAAGAAACTAGCTTTTCAAGTTAAAAGATGAGAAACGAGCTCGCCGTGAGCTCGTCAGAGAGGTTCAATACGAGCTCGTGGCGAGCTCGCCATTTCTGTAAGGGATAATACCTTGATGAAGAGAGAAAAAAGTAAAAGTTTTTGAAAATTATTACAAAAATGCATCACTTTTCTTTCACATTTAAGAATGTCCCAAAGACATAGCTTGTATGTGGAGTTGATATACAAAGGTAAAACAAATTGACATTCCTCAGTTATGTGAAGAAAAAAAACAACGAAATAAATCATATGATAAAGGTTTATGCAAGAAAAATAAAAAACAAACAGAAAGACTCAGCACTTAAATTTCAAGAAATAATATTCAATTCAAAAGTAATTACTGTAATCGGCATCTGAAAAATGATCAGTTATTGTACTAGGCAACTGATTCATCTGTGGGGCAATTCGGTGATGCATCATGCCACTATGTCCCTAACTCCTAGAGAATTTGCCTTGTACGAGAATTGAAATTGTAGCTGCTAATATACTGTAAGTCACTGCCAGTAATATTTAAAGGCCCATGTGGCACAAGCGGATGATAGTCAACAACGATGGTTCATCACTCCCCAGCTAAGCTGGAAGCTTAAAGTGGAACTGTCAAAGGCAGGATGGATAAAGGGCCTTACCTACTGTACCTACCGTAAGGACACACCACAGCTGCCTCTGCCTGGAATAAAACCTGGAACCTCTTGCTTGCAAAATCAACTCCTTTACAGCAGTGCTAAACAATCCTACTTCACGTAGTGAAATAAAATTTATAAGCATGACTGAGCCAAAATACACAAAAATGGTGTATGTAGTAAATCTTTAAGTCTGCAAATAATACACAAAAACTTGTATATTAAACAAGTGCAAACAACTTCTACACAGATTAGATACAGTATGCTGTTATTTGAACTTTTGTTGATAATCATATGACTCATTGAGTCATGAGCATCCTTGTTAATAAGGCTTGGACATTGCCTCCACATAATCCTAACATTTTGTCCTGATCCTTATATGAATGTGACTTTTTTTTTTTATTCTTTTGATCAATAAACATGTTTCTTTAATGATTGTTTCCCTTTTATTATTTTGTATTTGTCAATCAGGTAATGGATGTAGATTTATTCCCTATGAGGAGGAGTGTAGTGGCTAGGAGTCAGGGTTCAAACGAGACATTCCAGGTTTCATTTTTGGCTGAACATCTGTATTCTATTGCATCTGGACATGGCTCTCCTCTGCTTGTTTCACGGAAACCAGGGCTATCAGCTCATTAGTTTTATTGACTACTAAACTACCTACAAGCTAAATTTCCGCAAGCTAGTAGTTGGGAAACTTTGCAAGCTAACAACTAGCTGATGCAAAGTTGCAAAATGTTACCTTGGAAGCTAACAATTCGCAAGCATGCAATTTGCAATCTAGCGAATAGCTTATGCAAAATGTTAGCTTGTGCTAGCTTGCGCTAGAATAGCTTATGCAAAATGTTAGCTTGCGCTAGCTTGCGCTAGCTTGCGCTAGCTTGCGCTAGCTTGCGCTAGCTTGCGCTAGCTTGCGCTAGCTTGCGCTAGCTTGCACTAGCTTGCACTAGCTTGCACTAGCTTGCACTAGCTTGCACTAGCTTGCGCAAGGTAGTATTTGGAACAATTGCAACCTTGCGCAAGCTTGCAAGCTAACAGTCAGCTGCAAGCTTGCGGAATGTTAGCTAGCAAGCTATCTGCTAGCTTGCAAGATGTTAGCTAGCAAGCTAGCGCAAGGTTGCAAGATGTTAGCTAGCAAGCTAGCGCAAGGTTGCAAGATGTTAGCTAGCAAGCTAGCGCAAGGTTGCAAGATGTTAGCTAGCAAGCTAGCGCAAGGTTGCAAGATGTTAGCTAGCAAGCTAGCGCAAGGTTGCAATTGTTCCAAATACTACCTTGCGGCAAGCTAGCAGCAAGCTAGTTGCAAGCTTAGTGTGCAAAGTTAGCTAGTGTAAGGGTAAGCACTGCAAAATTATTGTTAGCTAGTCTTTTCTGTAATAGTCTTGAAAAGATTGCAAAGCAGGAAAATGACGTTGCCTCTGAATATTCATATACTTTTAAACAATTTACCAAATAATCAATGAAAACCTTTACAATTGTAAAACACATGCAAGGGTCACACGCCTTCAAGTTATTTTCTTTACATTCTTTTACAGATATTGCGATAAAAGTTGTTCCATGTGGACTGCGCTGTGCATGTCTGCTCTCAGATGAAAATAGTTTTGCATTACGTAGGTATAATCAAGCAAAGTCAGATATTTGAATTGTTCTGGCATTTGAGACACGGCTCCGACATGTTTTGGTTTAATCTTGGGTTTGGGAAGTGGATTAACGAGTTATTGATTCGCGTATCTGCCAGATGAAGAGTTTTAGAAATTGTTATTTGCACAATGCATTTATTTTCTGCGACGTGCCTGCAGGATATACTTACTTTGATTTGTCCAGTTTCGAGGCTTCTTAGGATATGCACTTAAAAGGTCAAGAAATCTTTGTACTCTTTTTGTCCGGGTCAAGAGGTGGTTGGTATATGCATCAGTACTGATTTTTTCTTTGCTGGAGGAGAATTGATATCCCTATTGGTTAATCTTCTGGACAAGATATCCTTTAAGGATGTTAATTCTTGTCTATAGATAGAATATTGTTATCTCCTGATAGATAATGCTCATTTCTTAAAGGATAAGATATCCTCATTTTCTCAAGGGTTAATCTTTTGGACAAGATATCCTTTAAGGATGTTAATTCTTGTCTATAGATAGAATATTGTTATCTCCTGATGGATAATACTCATATCTTAAAAGATAAGATATCCCCATCTTATGAAGGATTAATCTTTTGGACAAGATATCCTTCAAGGATGTTATTTCTTGTCTATAGATAAAATATTGTTATCTCCTGATGGATAATACTTATTTCTTAAAGGATAAGATATCCTTATCTTCTGAAGGGTTAATCTTTTGGACAAGATATCCTTTAAGGATGTTGATTTTTGTCTAGAATATTGTTATCTCCTGATGGATAATACTCGTTTCTTAAAGGATAAAATATCTTCATCTCAAGGATAAGTTGTTTGTTGAAGGAGAATGGATATCTTTTGGTTAAGATATCCTTTAAGGATGGTAATTCTTGTCCAGAATATTCTTATCTCCTGATGGATAATAATCGTTTCCTAAAGGATAAAATATCCTCATCTTCTGAAGAATAAGATGTTTGATAAGTTTACCCCATTCTCATGTCTGGGATGATGGGATATTCTCATACATAGTCGTATTCAAAGTTAGTGATGCTGAAATAAAACCATCTGTTTGTGTAAAAAAATTGGGTGTTTATTTGGACAAACCCATGTCTATGAATATTCATATTGGGAAAGTTTGTTCCAAAGCCTATCACGGTCTTTATAACATTCGTCAGATTGCCAAATATCTAAATGTAGATTCCATGAAAACCCTTATTATTGCTTTTGTTGTAATTAAGTCACATTGATTTAATATTGTAATTCACTTCTTGTTGGCCTACCTGATTATCAACTTTACAGAATTCCAAGAATACCTAATGGTGCTGCTTGGTTGATTTTCAGATGGATTTTCTCACATTAATACTGTTTTTAAGTCCCTTTACTGGTTACTAGTCAGCAAAGAATTGATTATAAGATTATTTTACAAGTTTTTAAGGGCATTAAAGGCCTTGCTCCCAATTATTTACGTGTAATGGTAGTTGAAAAACCATCCCGCTATGACTTTCGTTTCAAGTCCCTATTTGTTCCCCATATTAAGCATAAAACTCTTGGCGAAAGGGCCTTTGCTTATAAAGGTCCTTGGTTGTGGAATTTACAGTTTCGGAGTGAATTACTTTGGAATATATTCATTTCATATAATTCTTCGTGATTTTATGTCATGTGTTTCGTTTTCGCTGTGAATGGAAAAGATTTGACCAAGTTTGCAATGAAAGTCACACCTATCATTATTGTGCAGCCTGTTGAACTTGTGCGTAGCTTTATACAATTATTGTGTGTGTGAGCGATTATTTCTGGAACAATTCTCTCGGCAACATGTAGTTTAATATTGCTAATCAATTTGTTTTGATTGCTAATCAATTTGTTTTGATTGCTAATCAATTTGTTTTGATTGCTAATCAATTTGTTTGAATTGCTAATCAATTTGTTTTGATTGCTAATCGATTTGTTTTGATTGCTTATCGATTTGTTTGAATTGCTAATCAATTTGTTTTGATTGCTAATCAATTTGTTTGAATTGCTAATCCATTTGTTTTGATTGCTAATCAATTTGGTTAGATTGCTAATCAATTTGTTTGGATTGCTAATCAATTTGTTTGAATTGCTAATCAATTTGTTTGGATTGCTAATCGATTTGTTTTGATTGCTTATCGATTTGTTTGAATTGCTAATCAATTTGTTTTGATTGCTAATCAATTTGTTTGAATTGCTAATCAATTTGTTTGAATTGCTAATCCATTTGTTTTGATTACTAATCAATTTGGTTAGATTGCTAATCAATTTGTTTGGATTGCTAATCAATTTGTTTGGAATTGCTAATCAATTTGTTTGGAATTGCTAATCAATTTGTTTGGATTGCTAATCAATTTTCGGTGATGAGTAGCAAAATTGCTAATCAACTTCCACAAACAAATTGCTCCGATCATGTTCTCTTTAGCATAGTGGATAAGTTTATCCCATCTCTTTATAAATATTATTATCATGTCTGGGATATCTGGGGTCAAAATGTAAATTTTTTGCAATTGTTCCACGGAATCGTACTTTCTCAAATAATACTATCCCTGATCAGATTTCACTGTTCCAACATTTTGCTGATAACAGCAGGAATTTCTTTCTTCAAAATGGGCTTAATCTGCAACTACTTTTGATAAAGTAATTTTAATAGTTTTAATAATATCTGGAATTTGGTTGAAATTTGTAACGTTATGTCAGTTATTAGTATTTATTTACATGATAGTATCCAGTTGCATACAGTCGTTCATACACATGCACTTGGCCTTGCATATGTACATATGTTCATGACTATGTGTGCTGACAATTGTAGAGAAGGTGGGGAAAAGCTTTTTCTGACTAGAATATTTGTGAGAGAAAAATATGTGAAAGATAATCTTGTTGACAAAATACATTTGTTGTTTGTATATTTATTTATTTATATATATATATACCTACATACATACCTACATACTAGAGCTGTGACCGTTTAGCGTGTACTCGCTACACACTCGCAAATTTTGTAAACGTTTTCTAAATTTTCATTGCGAGTAATCGTTTTTCATACATTATAGGCCTAGGCCTAGTGTCTTGCCGTTGAAAATCAATATTGATGATTCAAGTCACACATTCATTCGGCTGACAAAATTCCAATCAATGATACTTTACAAACTGTAAACTCGATTAGCATTAACCTTTTTTAAATGTGCGAATCATAAATGCGCAGTAATCACCAATGAATGGGGATATTATGCACTTTGATTTCGCCGAAATCTGAGTAATCCAACTTGTAAAATGCACCGCGAATGTGCAGCAGTAAACAGTGAAACTAACAATAGGCCTAACGTTAGGCCACAGGGCTTTAAATCCCACACAATCAAGGCCCGTTTCATCGACCAAAAAACACTTGAATCGTGACAATCTGTACATTTACATGTAAATATTACCTGATGAGTCAAATAAATTTTGCAAGAAAGAAAAATATTGCATAATAAATAAACAGAAAAAGGTTTTAACAAAGCTGAAATTCTGCATGCTGCAAAGATGGCGCCATTTTTTTGAGAGGGCTGATATTTCAGAACTTCCTGGTGGTGGCATAGTTTTGAAATGTTTTACGTGAGGTATATCATAGGCCTCAGTATGCAAGATTTTCACAGAACTTTGAAAGCCATAGCGGATACGACAAACAAGTTACGCGATGTTGAGTTTAAATGACATTGAAAGGAAGTTATCTGTTCTTTCTAAACTGAATTTCCATGCATATTTTCCATAAAAATTATAATTTGTACTGTAGAAGTAAACTTTTTACGATTTGGAAAGCAAAACTCAGCGTCTATTTGGGCAAAGCAGTCAGTACTTTTGCCATACTAGTTGCGCGATTTTTTTACTTCGCCTTGTAGTTTTGGAGCAATTTTTGTGTATTTCCGAAAATTACGGTACTAAACTCGTGTACACGATACACGCTCGCTTTTTTTGGCGTGTACACGTTTACTAAAATCCCTAAACGTTCACAGCTCTACTACATACATACCTACCTACCTACCTACCTACCTACCTACCTACCTACCTACCTACCTACCTACCTACCTACCTACCTCTACCTACCTACATACATACATACATACATATATACATATACACATATGTATGTATGTATATGTATACACATACACATATATATACACATATATGCACATACATACATATACACATGTATGTATGTATATATATATATATATAGAGAGAGAGATATAGATATATATATAGAGATATATAGATATATATAGAGATATATATAGATATATATATAGATATAGATATATATATATATATATATATATATATATATATATATATATATATATATATACATATATATATATATATATATATATATATATATATATATAGATATATATATATATATATATATATATATATATATATATATATATATATATATATATATATATATATATATATGTATATATACATACACCTCACATATAGAAGTTCCCCCACCAACCCATCTTGTGTGTAGGGATAATTACAAAAACAAGAATTATGCAAAGATATTGCATAATTCGATCTTGCTCCTCTTTAATATAAGATATTGAGTTTTTTGACTGATGTATCAGTCCAGAAGATCACTTGGAAGTAGGGGATCCTATATCCACTTGTTTCGAATTGCTCAATTAATATCCTGTTAACTTTTTTTTTTATTCCTTCAACGTTACCTGCATAATACCCTCAATTTAAAGACTTCTTTTCATAACGTGGTGGAAAAAAAAAACTATCTGCAAGCTTGCGCAAGCTAGCGAGCAAGCTAACAAATATTTCATGCTAGCTTGTGCAAGCTAATGTTAGCGTGCACAAGCTAGCAAGCTAGTATTTGTTTCAAATACTAGCTTGCAGCACTATTTCTGCAAGCTTGCGCAAGCTTGCGCAAGCTTGCGCAAGCTAGCAAAAAATTGTTAGCTTGTCGCAATTAAGCGTCGCTGCAAGCTAAAGTTACTGTACGCTATCAAGACAATCTGACCACTACATTAAGATGCACTTCTAGAAATTCAGTCTCAAGTCAATAACTAAACCTGTTTAGTTTAAAAATTGAACCACATATATGCTTTTGAAATGCTATCCATCCATCTCCCGTAAAGGTCAATAAACTTATTGTTAGATTTTCAACTTCATCTTTTATCCACCCCAAGAAAGTCAATATTAACATCTTGTAATTGAATCCAGTGTCCATACAAATCTGCATTTGATATGTTCTTCTGGATATCACGGTTCTGTTCTTTTAGAAATTAAATGTCTCAGCGTCTTACTGATGGTATATTAAATAAACTCCATCTGAAAACAGTGTTGTTTCATTTTTATGAGCACGAGCGATGAAAGCTGTGGTAAATTAGTGTTTTGGTACCGTTAGCTTAAAATCTATTAAATCGACTTTCTCCCGTAAGCAACATGCTGGATTGATGGATTTCAGTTTTGGATATAAAGTGACATTTGAAATGGCAAGTAGAATACTCACAGCACTTTCTTACAGTATAGACTTTACACCATGTTGTTTAAAAACAAATTTTTATAGCTTTATGAACGGAATTACCGAGTCGGATATCATTTTATTCTTCATAGTTCTGCTGGCCTTCTCTCAAGACAATCTGACCACGTAACTTTTAAGATGCACTTCTAGAAAATCATAGTCAAAGTCAATAACAAGTTATTTAGTTTGAAAATTGAACCGGCATATATTTTCGAGGTTGGACACCCGGGAATGTTGTGGTGCACAGCGACGTAACAATGCTTTTTGACGATATCAAATTTCAGTCAAAGGGGAAAACAAACACTGTCTTTTATCATTTGCAGTCAATGGGAGAAAAACATATTTTTTTGTCATTTTTCAACAAATACTGGACAGAATTGATTTTTCTTTAAATATATTGTGTATTAGATAATAGTTCCAACATATTTGAGTACCATTAATTTTTACTGACTGGCTGAGGCGACACAAGTTTTCATAAAAAAAAATATCCTGTTGACTGTAATGATAAAGTTTCCCCTCCAACTTAGCAAAACCGTACTGAGCTCGTACACGGTTACATCAACTCCGACCTCGAGAATACATTTGAAATGCTCTCTATCCATCTCCCCTAAAGGTCAATGTACTTTTTGTTCAATTATTAACTTATTCTTTTCTAAAATCCACCCCAAGAAAGTCAATATTAACATCTTGTAATTGAATCCAGTTCCCATGGAAATCTGCATTTGATATGTTCTTCTGGATATCACACTTCTGTTCTTTTAGAAATTAAATATCTCAGCGTCTTACTGATAGGATATTAAATAATCTTTAACTGAAAACAGTGTTGTTTCATTTTGATGAACACAAACGATGAAAGTCGTTGTAATTTAGTGTTTTGGTACCGTTAGCTTAAAATCTATTAAATCGACTTTCTCCCGAAAGCAATATGCTGGATTGATGGATTTCAGTTTTAGATATAAAGTGACATTTAAAATGGCAAAGAGAATTCTCACAGCACTTTCTTACAGTATAGACTTTTACACCATGTTGTTTAAAAACAAATTTCTATACCTCTATGAATGGAATTACCAAGTCTAATATCATTTTATTCTTTAGTTTTGCTTGTCTTCTATCACTAATGACAATCTGACCACTACTTTTAAGATGGGTGGGGACATTTTGTCTGTCATCAAAATTTTGGTGTGTGGTTTTGCTTCTGCTTTAGGAAGAAGTGAATAAAATTTGAGATGTTTTGGAAAAGAGAAAGGGCGAGAATGGAGAGGTGGGGATATTTTAGGGTAAGATTTATCAACACTTAGTTGAAACTTTCCAATGAAATGTGCTGAACAATGAATTCATGCCATGAAAGAACAGCCATACAATTAATTATCTGAACTCAAAAGAAATTTAAGTAAAGTTGTCTCTGGTATCAATGAAATCAAAACAATTGCTTTCTGCCATGAATGAAAATGATGGAATGTGAATCTACCCTGAATAGAGCTCAAACAATGAACTCTTAGTCTGATTTACACTGAAAACCATGATCACAAGTGATGATTCTCAAGTATTTAAAATGTAAATGGCAATACAGATCAACAGCGAGAAAGAGATTGTTTGTGGTTATAACTTGGTGGTTCGAGGGTTTCTAAGGTAGATTGCATTCCAGTGGGGAATGAAGAGTTTCGGAGGTACGCGCTCTGCAGGGTGCCTTTAAAGAGTCGAAGCAAATATGCTGATGTAACCATGTATATATATATATATATATATATACCTGTATATACTTTATCCGTTAGATAGATATCTTATTCAACTCGTAAAACTAAAAGCACGCTTGCTCAAACTAAAAGCACGCTTGCGCAAACTAAAAGCACGCTTTAAAACTAAAAACGCAAAAAGAAGCCAATTAGCTATTCAATAAAGATAAAAGCGCAAGCATATTTAGGCATTATGTGAGTTTTGTTCGAAAAGCTTCTTTTTTTCATTGGTTGTCGAAGATTGCTTTTGTTCTGGAAGTCTTTGGAGTATATAATGGATAATGAAGGCTCCGTCCCAAAGTCAAACGATCTTGATGCGATAACGTTGTGCTCTTCCCTAATGCCGTTGTAATATTATCCCAGAAGGAAATCAATTTATTTCTCCAACCTAGCTCTGGTGATCAATTTTCTTTCAAACTTGAAAGACAAGAATTTTAATTTGGTAGAAGGAATACATGACTTGTCGTTCTCCTAAAAATTTGTTCCAGCAAATCATAACCACAAACTTACTGTAGCAAATAGTGAGACCACTTTATCTTAATTAAAATAACCACACAATAAGGACTTTATCCATTGCTAATAGGATACTCAGCACCAATTTCCACAACAACTAAGGTTTTCAGAATAAAGGGGAAAAATCTGACCCGACCTGGTTATTAATCAGGTCGGGTTTGACTGTTTGAAACTTTAAGGAGCAGAACAACTAATGATATTTCTCTCTGTTTGCAATTTAACTGGAAGATGAATATATCATTGTAACACAAATTTAGGAAATTGATTTTGCTCATGTGGTTACACCCTTAGAGAAATATTAGCTTGCAGCAAGCTTGCAGCAAGCTTGCAGCATGCTTGCAACAAGCTAACATTTTTAGCTTGCACAAGCATGCGCACTTGCAGCAAGCACGTAGTAGTATTTGGAACAAAATAGCTTGCGCAAGCTAGCAAAAACTATCTGCAAGCTAACAAATATTTTATGCTAACTTGCGCAAGCTATTGCTAGCTTGCACAAGCTAGCAAACCAATATTTGTTGCAAATACTAGCTAGAAGCATGCGTGCACAGTAAAAGCACACTTGTGCAAGCTAAAAGCACACTTGCGCAAGCTAAAAGCACGCTTGCCCAAGCTAAGAGCACGCTGCTAAGCTAAGAGCAAGGCTAAGAGCACGCTTGTGCAGGCTAAAAGCATGCTTGCGCAGGCTAAAAGCATGCTTGCGCAAGCTAAAAGCACGTTTAAATATGTTAGCTTGTCGCAAGCGTGCTGCAAACTAAAATTTCTGTAAGGGAGCTCTTTCAGCTGTATAAAGCTCACTGAACAAATATAATGAAGTTCTTATCTGCCACAAATCAAACATTAGGTTCGAATGTACTTTATTGTAAATTTCTGCCAACCTTTGATATTTCTGTCTTAATTAGTTTTCTTTTTGTTTTGAACTGGAACAGTAGTGCCCTAGGGCTGGATTAAGAACTTGATGGGCCTGGGGCTGAGCAGTAATCAGAGAACGGTTGACTTTTCAAACAAAATCAAATGACAGTTTTTCTTGTTTTTGATATTGCAAAACTGTTAAACGATGTTTTGATGGCGCTGTGTGTCAATAGACTTACGTGAATATTTTAAAAGTCAGGGGTGCGCAGTACTAATACATACCCCCTTTGCCTGAGCAGTACTTTTTACCTGTTAGGCGTATTTGTTTCACAAACAAAAAGTCTATGACATAGAGAACCAAAGAAGAGGCACAAAATATTTGTCACAATGCTTTTGTGGGCCTGTTTTTTCCAGGGGGCCTGTTGCTGCAGACCCCTCGGCCCCAGCTTTAATCTGGCCCTGCAGTGTCCTTTGGTAGTTGTAAGGCAATATCTCTATGCACCTGTTTGTTCATGACTTACATATAATTGTGATTGTGAAAAATCAGTAATATTGATTTGTAAGAAATCTTTACAGAATGCAGTTTTACTTTACTTAATTCAACAATGTTGTCTTAATAAAATAACAAATAATAATAATAATAGCCTTTTAATTCAGAGTACCTAAAAGCAGCTGGCGTAAGAAAATAATCTCCCATAATTAATACACGCTAAGCAAACATACTCATCAATATGTTCCCCATGCAGTAGAAGTGTCAGATTTCCAATAAAATCTGTTGTGTTTCTGCGGACCTCTACATACAAATTTACCCGAGATCAATATTTCATGATTTGAACAAAAAATTCTCAATTAGGCAAATCAATGACTTGAATGTTCCCGGTACATTTGTAGTAGTAATTTGATGCTTTTATGTTGTTTATTATTTTTTTATGAAAAATGATTTGTGAATCGATGAAAAGGTACAAATTGTAATCAGAGGCAAAATTGGAAAAAGCCTTCAAGCGGTTATTGATTAGAGTTGTTTTGACAAATTGACGTGCTGTTCATATTCACTGTATATTATGGGGGGGCGTCATTCTTTTGTTTTTCTCTAATTAAAGGAATATTCCCATGCTTTTTGGTTACCTTTTATAAGCACCTCCTCTCTCGATCACAGCTTTCTGACTTTTGTTTTTGAATTTCTCTCATTCTCTCCCTGTTTTGTTGTCTTCCTACCTCTAAAATGATCTGACCTCTCAGGCACAATTTGACCCTCGCTGTCGTGATGCCGTTAAGACCTCATCAAACAAACAAACAAACATAAGAAAGAGAACATTTTTAGAAACAATTTAGTACAAAAATCAAGTTGATATGTTATTCCTCCTACCAAAAGATATTCAAATTTTAAGTTTCACAATAAATGCCAATAAATGAAAAGGCTCAGTATGACATCACAGCAACACATTCTCCCACAAAGTTTATGTATTTCATTAAAATCTATTCTTTATTATCAGTAAAACTTGCTAAAAAAATAAATTGATGAAAGTTTGGTATTCGTATACATTGCCAATTATACCCTACCTCATTGACATTGGTTTCAAATAAAATGGCGTATAATTTTCAAAGTTCTCTGCTTAGCTTAATGGCCATGCACCTACCTACCTCCAAGAAATGTTCGTCAATACAAACACTAGTCATTATACCCTACGATCAAATCGCCAAAAGAATTTCAAGATACCATCCACGAATTGTGTAACACTGGGTGATCGCTCGTTTGCAGCTGATGCCCCAAAACAATGGAACACCCTTCCCAGTGAAGTGCGAGAATGTACAAAGTTCAACTCATTTAAACGGAAATTAAAAACTCATTTATTTTTTCATGCTTTTTGTGAAAGGCGCCATTGAATGTATGTTTACATACAAATATGTGCACCAATATACATTCCTTGATAATGATAATAATAACATTTTGGAAAATTGTTTCTAATCATACAGAAACAACTAACTAACTTTCAAAGAAATACATAAACATTTGCAATGGAATTGCCTCTATGACATCATCAAACACGAATTCATCATACTGTACAAAAACTTTATAATGCAATTGGGAAATCTTTAAAAAATCCATATCTCCTGAACGTAATATGATATGAAGCTGATTGTTGTACCAAATTGGCTCTATGCTCTTTTAGATAAAATTTTACGAAAAACCATGGAAATATTCCTTTAATTTGTTATGTTAGTATTCTCTGTATATTTTTGTGGAAAACGTCAACCGTTTATTTTTCTCTAATTAATTTGTTGTGTTAGGATGGTGTGTGTATCCATGGGAATGAAGTGCGTTAAAGGAGCTCTCAACTGGGCGTCTTTCATGATAACATGATAAAATAACCATCCTTACAAGGAATGGTCCATCAATCATTCATGGGTTTTGCACAAAGTCCTCCCAAGCATATAATGTATATTTTTATTTAGGCTCTGCCAAGGACTAATCCTATTTGCATCACTGAACAGCAGTTATGTGGCTTGAGCCCAAGACGAATGACCTATTGTGTACAGTGTAACAGTAGCTGGTTGCTAACAAGTGAATTGTGAATAGACTATGAAGATGTTGTCAGTTAAGAAGGTATAGATTACCCCTGTGTTGTGTATGGTATAACAATAGCTGGTTGCTAGTCAATGAATTGTGAAGAGTCTCTCGGGTTGAATGGTGTGGATTACCCCTGATTTTGAGAAAATTGGGTGTGTCGGCTTGGAGGGGTCTAAAGGCCAAAAATTCTTAATCTTTGTGGGCATTTTGCCCACATCCAATCAAATCTCATGATCTATTTTTTCGTGGATTTAATCTTAATGAAAGATTGTTCACTCGTTGAGTGCTATCAATGAAAGTTAGTTTACTCACCGAGTGCTCTCGAACTTTCACTCTGTGTGTACGTATGTAACTTAACTAATACACACGTTAAGCATTTTGAAGTTCTGATCTTCTCTACTTCTGGTACAGTATACTAACGATAGTAACACAGTTTTGGGCGCACCCACGTTAAACTTTAAACTTGGTAATCTTAGCCGATAAAGAAGCCTGGGCCAAGGAGGATTTAGCTAATACTGTAGGCTAGAAGATGACTATGAGTATTTGACTGTAATAACCCCCTTTCCAAAATATCATGTCCTAATGTTAGTACACTTGCCTAACGACACAGTGGGCTTCGACGTAAGAACTTGTCACTGATTTATTACCAAATGACAATTGAAATGTGTTCCAACCATGAAAAGACGCCAACTCCAAGCAAATTTTATTGGTTGAATACGTTTACAAGAAAAAAATAGTAACGAAATAATCTTCCTGTGCATTTGTGAAGTCCTAACAACCGGCTGAGTGCCCTACACAGCTGGGCCTATGTACATGGCCGACAGCAAAGCTATGAATATTCATATCCAAAGAGGCTGTATGAAAAGCCTATGCAAGACATGCTCTGGGTTATTTATGGGACTCCAATAAAATAGGCACTCATTTTTCGGTGCAGTGCTCCTTTAAGCAAACTTGATTTAAACAAATAAGATCACTGCATTTCCAAGCTATGTTTAATGGCTATCTAGGAAAAATTTGTTGGAATTATTTAATACATAATATGGCGTCAATATTTCAAAACAATTTTAAGCCTAGGCTAATATTTTTACATGTAAGCGCGTTAGGCAATATTATGTTGGAATTATTTGGCATTATGAGAGCTATGTTAGTGTTATCATAGCATGGATCATAGTGTTATGGTCTTTATTATTTCCTTGGTAAATTTCTAACTTCCATTAATACCTCCTGCTCCCTTTTTATTTGTGGTTTTAAAGTAATTTTGAAAAATGATTAACAATGATCAACATTGAGAGATTAAGATAGTGAGGTAGCGGAATTGGATAAACCTCTCGCTGCTTTCCAATATTGGATTTATTTGTGGTTTAAAGTAATTTTGAATAATTTCGAAAAATGATTAACAATGATCAACATTGAGGTATTAAGATAGTGAGGTAGGGGTGTTGGATAATGTTAGCATTGGTGAAATTTTGACAATATCCTAAAAATTGTAATATTTTAATTAGAAATGAGAAAATAGGGATTCAAAAGTTTTTACAGAAAAATTGCCAGCATTTCTGATTAATAAATATTGAACATGATGAAATCACCCTCTTTAGGAGAAATGGTCCATCAATCATTCATGGGCTTTGCACAAAGTCCTCCAGGCATATAATGCATATTTATATTTAGGCTCATGATAATCTGATTCTGCTTCACTGCAAAGCAGGTATGTGGCTTGAGCCCCAAATGAATGACGTATTATGTACAGGGTAACAGTAGCTGGTTGCTAGCAAATGAACTGTGAAGAGACTTAAGAGACTCTCATTTGGAAGGTATAGATTACCACCTGTGTTGTGTATGGTGTAACAATTGCTGATTGGTAGTAAGTGAGCTGTGAAGAGGCTCTCAGTTAGAAGGTATAGATTACCCATGTGTTGTGTATGGTGTAACAATAGCAGTGGTTGCTAGTATGAACTGGTGAAGAGTCTCAGGTTGAAAGGTGTGGATTATATTACCTCTGACTTTGAACAAACCTAGGTGTCAGGTTGGAAAGGTTTAAGAGTCAACAATTCTTAATGATAATTTAGAATAGAAAAGTTAGTTGATAAAAAGCAGTATTTGCCCCTTGCCCCCTGGTTCCTACACCTACAAGGTGTAATCCCTGTAGCCAAGACTAATTTTTTCAAATGGAAGCACAAACACTTTTCAAGAAAGCACAGAGTCTCTCTGTATTCCCTTGTTTTTAATTGTTTTACCTTGGTTTCATGCAAAGGCCCTCTCCCATGCCCCATACTGGTTATGGGTCTGGTAAATATAGCATCATTACTGTCTGTCCATGAGCATGCATTATTTTTTAGTGGATTCACTTCAGGTTTTTCATCAGAGACAATTTACACTGCAGGCAGTTGAATTTGGGGACTAACTGATTCAAGTTTGTTTGTCATTAACTTTGATATTCAGCTTGATGCCGAAATTCACTGTTGCTGGTCATCAGCCTGTTTTAGTAGTGGTCAAAACAAGAAAAATACTAAACAGACCGCTAGCTTTGCTGTTTTACAGGCTGCCCCTCCATGGGCCCACCCTGCCCCTAGGGTCCGTTCTGCCCCATGGGGTCCGTTTGTCCCACTGGGGTCTCCCTTCCCCTGGGGGTCTGCCCTTTCCCTCATAATTTTTTAAAAGATATTTTTAAATACTTTTTTAAAGATTTTTTATTTCTATTTTGTTATATATAAAAAAAAATTAACTTAATCTTTTTATTTAACCTCATAAATGAAATACCTTACATGGATACAGAACACAGAATGATAGCATAGTAAGCAATTGTTGTCTTTGGCTTGTGAATGGTCCATATCAATTAGAATAGTTTCATTCTGAGGTATGATTATAGCTAAAATCCCAGAGCTTCTTCACCATGGGATTGAGCTTTAAGGGGGCCCTTGGACTCCATGCCGAAAAGACGCAGCGCTTCGAACACGCATTAATTTGCCCCTCAACAAGTCTAGCACTTTGCTTTTTTAAATCAAGCTAGGGGTCTGCTAAGATCTTGTATTAAGACATTCAAGCATAGAAGATGTTTTGATTTCAGTATATTGGCAATTACAGAGAAATAATAGTGAGCATTGTAAAATCAGCCAGGGGGAGGGAGGGCTGGAGGGCTGTCTGGCTTTCCAAATTTCAATTCTGTCCCTATAGATAAAGTACGGAAGGGCAATGTTAAAATTACAAGGGTGTGTACTGTATATTACTGAAGATATCTTGTTATATCATCTCACGTACCCCTCAAAATGGCAGTTTTGCAGTATCCCCTTTCCGCCCCTAAACATTAGAAATGGCTTTTCTTAAAACCAAGAACATCTCAACTGGCCCTCAAATGGAGCAGGGCCGGTCGGAGTAAAAGTTATATATTTCTTTGTTTCCCAAACTACAATCTGTATACAGTTTCACCTCTCCAAGGCTCCTTCAAGATAACAACTACTCCCACTGGTGTTACATGGTATTTGTAGTGACACACATCTGAATATAATGGCCATTCTTTGTAATATAAGTAGTAACTGTAATCAATGCTGGCATTGTTTGTCTTTGCTGCTGGGAGAAGGTACAACGAACTATGAGCATAGACCTTTATATACCTCGATGTTATGATGCAAAGATAATCTTGTGGAATGATGTGGTTAATTTGTTCCTTCAAAATTGCAGGCCAAATTTTTAGGCAGTGCCTTTACTAATTAATACCCCCCCCCCCCTCTCTTCCTAAATTCACAAGTCTGCCATATATCTATATGACTTCAGAACAGCTAGTTTTCGACACAAATGTTAAACTGCATACAACCTGTAAAAAGTTACACTGCGTAACTTTACTATAGGTTGCACTTGTTTATAGTTCCTCTCAAAAGCACACTTGGTATCAATTCTCCTTCATATACGACCTATATTTTTACTTCTTTCTTCATTCCAGGATTAATATTTTGCATCGTGCAGCCAATATTAACATTTGTTTGAAATTCATCGCTTTTAGAAACATTTTCTGTTTCTAGTATTTTTCCCCAAAAGTGAAACTTTCTTTTTCCTCTCATTTTCCTCAAAAATTCTCAAAATTAAATCATTTTTTTCTCCCAACAGGTATGTAGCATCTCATTTTGTAATCAATTTGACAGAAATTGACTGTTTTCCAGAGAAAACAGTAAGTACATTCCTTTTGTTTATCTTTTATCAAGCACTAATTTTTGAGAGCCTATGGAGTTTGGAAGGAGCTTCAAGGAGGTAATGTAATAAAATGGAAGAGATTTTTGCCAGTGGGTGCAAAGCATAGATGCAATAATTCATTTACAACCTCAATTTACAGGATAAATTTTATCAATGTAGATATGTGAGGGATGTGTATGTAATTTACAGTGATCTTTACAGTAACTTAACATTCTTTGAGAGATCTATGGGCCGTGATTCGTGTTAACGTCAAATTTGTCGAAAATTTGTACGACACAGATTGTACCTGCGTCGTAAGATTAAGATATAGCATGTGGAATTTTACGCCAGAGTTTTTCATTAACTTAAATGAAATTCATGAACATTTTACCTCTGATGCGATTGAAAGTTTTATTTCACACAAAAATGATTTGAGCTACTCATTAATAAAAGAAAAAAGACACAACTACGAGACTATAACGGCTGAGTGCATTCAACATGCCTGTACAAGTACTGTATATAAACACATATAGGCTAGTACATAGGCCGTACAAGTACTGTACATAAACACATATAGGCTAGTACATAGGCCCTCATAATACATGATGTACGTACAGTGTACGTGAAAGTTTTGATGTTTTGAATGCAGTCTGTCAATTGTCAATAAAATTATTAGCTAGGATTCTACTTTCCTCTTGTATTGATTGTGTATCTGTGAAGTAATCACAATCTGCAAGTCGAGTTACTATCAGGCATGTGAGACTTCAGCTATTTAGCTGATTTCAGCTATTTTCCAAGCTAATTTAACATATTTTCTGTATAATTGACAATACTTAGCTATTTTGATTAGAAAATTGATCACTTTCAGCATGTGAAACCAGCCATGTAGCTGATTGCAACTATTTTCCAAGCTAATTTCACCTATTTTTTGTATAATTGACAATACTTAGATATTTTGATAAGAAAATTGATTAATTTCAACTGCTTTTATAAATCATCACTCACATGTCTGTACTATACTGTAAAGAAGTAGGCATGTTCGAGATTTGAATAGTATAGTGCTAACGAGAACGAATGTGTCATGTGATGCCCCGCATCACACGGTTCATGCCGTCCATCGAGTACAAACGTGATCGGATCAACTATTGTTAAGAATGCAGGGAAATCGCGATCAATAGGCTGCTTAAGTTGTCCACTTCAAGTACAGTTTATCCGTAGTTACGAACCAGAAAAATCTGTTTAATGTATCGCCGAGACAATGAGATCTATTCTTTTGTGATTGTATTTAATCCCGGAGGTTTGCTGTGGCTCCACGCACACCAAAGATTTACAAGGATGTTTAAAAGGGAATAAAGACTTAGGCCATATGTCAGTTCCAAAATCTCATCAGGTTTAAGACCCAGCATCATAGACCCCTGGCCCGTATTGTGTGTGTAAACTTCATTTCTTTTTATATTTACAAGCAATCAATATCTTTTACCACAGCTTCATGAGTCCATGATAAACAAAGAAAAATATTGCCTCAGTCTTCTTTTTTCATTTGAAAAATTAAGAAGAAGAAAACACATTCGCTATGCTTTTCTTTTTTATACCATTACCAGCTCATCCAGCATTTACTATTAAGCATGTGCTGAAAGTAAATAAATAAGAAACCCCCCAAGAAATCATTATTAATTCAAATTTACCCACTCAATGCCTTCCAAATCCTGATATGTTTGACTTCTTCTAATGTGTATTTAAAATTAATACCACTTTTAAGTCAGGCTTTAAAAATGTTTAGACTTTCCATCTCCCTGCTCCGTCGCAGCGTAACTGTAGGCCTACTAAACATGTACATAACTTAACAACCCAGGTCCCAAAACCCAGGTCCATAGCTATCCAAAATCCATTTTAAAACACTGTGTATTATTCATGTTGGGCATGGTGAAATTTTCCATCCCCCCCTCCCCCGGGCCTGTAAACGTGCATATTTAGACTCCTTGGTCCGGCCACCCATTTTCCTTTTATGGTCAAATTTACCCTTGTTGAGACAAACTTTTTTTGTACGTACATAAACATGCAAGAACCTTGGGCAACTTATCACAATGTATCGTTGGGCGTTGATGTAAATAAGTCCCATGGTGTTCCGAAAATATCCTCCTGTATACGGACCCCTTTCCTTACAATTTATTTTGAATGTTTCTGCAAAAAGAAAAAAAAGTATAATTACCGACTTTCTTTTGCTCTTGACTTTTTGTTGAAATTTTTTCTTAATGTATCATTTGACTCAGGGACTTTAAAGACAAGTGACACTATACAATCGGAAACATGACCTTCATTGAACCGGAAACTCTAATCAAAATCACGTGACAATCAATTTGAATTTGGAGTGATGAATTTCCATTTAATCTCTGTTCTAAATCAGGGCAATTTGCTCTCAAATTGAAGAACACATATTTATCGTATGGATACACGATAAAAGATACAACTTTTAAGAATGAACAACATTGTTTTATGTCACAATGTGAGCACTACTTTTCACACAACAGCCTATGAAAGATTTAAAAAACGTGATAAAGTTGACAACCGACCGATACAAAAAATAATGAAAGTCACAAAAAAAAAAACTTACCAATTTGTGAAGTAAAACCGAATAATGTTTTAACTATGAAAAAAAAATTTTCAAATTCATTGTAGGGCAAATCTTAAACCAAGATCCTAAGAAAAGTTATATCCCAATTCGATTAGACCCGCTGTCAGCTTTGAGTTGGATGCCATGATTTTAACGCATGGGCATTGAGTGAATGTCTGTAAAATGGATGTACAACACTAATAGACGATCTACAGTGCTCCTGCCTCTCAAGAACAACTGATGCTATTGGAGGGGAAATAAACGCTTGAGGTTTGCAAGATACTTTTAGGTTGGATTGTATATGAAAAAAAGAGTTTATTTTGTGATTTATAAGAGTAATTTCATACCTAATTTTGAGATTTGTACCCGTCATATCAGCTTTAGCGTTTGAAAAGCTAGATACCCCCAAATGTTTATAACTGTCAAGGTTAGATAGATAAGTAGGCCCCATAAGTATTTTACGGACCCAATTTACCTCATTTAATAATATAAGGTAACATTTATTACAAATTTTGTCACTTTTTTGTTATTCCTATCAGCCAACAATCGAACACAATTTTCTGAAATTTAGTGAGAGGGGGCTCTGGGGCCCCAAAACCGTGACAGCTTTCATATTTCGCCTGGAAAATGAGTAGATTATATATCTATTACTTTTTGTCATATACCTAGCATGGGACTTCGACATGTTCTGTAGTTAGTGGTGTAGCCATGGGGTTAATTTAGGAGGGCCCATTTTCACAGGAAATTTTTAAAAATTGTGATAATCTTTGTTTATATATATTTTGCTTTTCAAACTTGCTTTCAGAGTTGGGCTAAATTTGAATACTTGTCTTTGGAGGGGCCTTGGACATCTCACTTTTTGAATGCTGGCTACACCACAATTAGAGGTGTAGCTATCGTCCATGGGGGATATTGTGTTCAGGACCCTTGTCCAAGTATTTGCAATATGACATTGCTCAAGCCACTTACATTTACGTTGATATGTACGCTTGACTTTAATCACACTGGCATAGTATGGAGGTTTACCCATTAAACGTGGTACCTCATTGGTTAGAGACCCTGTGAATAGAAGCACAAACCTGATATGCTGGCACTTTTAACTCCAAGTCACATGTGTAACCTTACCTGAACGTCGCTGGGGTATTCTGATTGGGCTTAGGGTGTTCTGAATGGTGGTGGTGGTGGGAGAGGGGGGTGGTTGAGGCATCAGTTTTCCAACTGGGTGGATTTATGAGGGTTTCCTGAAGAGGAACGGTTGGATTTCCAACTGCCATGTTTATTTTCCAACTGGCGTCACATTTTATTTTTGGGGTGGGGGGGAGACACCTCAACCCCACCCCCCTTATAGTGATGTCTCTGCTCCTTACCCACCATGTTGTTTCACACCTGGTAGGAATGTTTACCTCTGAAACTTTTATAACTCACCTGCGTAACATGGAACTCCAAACTTGGTTGAATTACATAGATTACAAAAATTATATTGGATGCCAGACAAAAAACAAAAAAATTGCATATCAGAGTTAGGAAATGATTTTCTCATATTTCAAGATAAACTTCTGGATAAGCAAACGTAATTTCATATATCTGTTATCATGTTCATTCTCTTATAAAACAACCTTTCATTCAGATATCATTTTTCCCAGAAGTTAGTTTTTGTGAAATTGATTATCAAAAATTGAATCTTTACCATCAGTCAACCTCGAGCTAAAAAAGCCCTCTAAGAATTTTCAATGGCAGAAGATGGAATTGATCTAATGGTCAAATCTTCTAGAAATGGATACCTCCCCTTACAGAAATATTGACTTGCAATGCGCTTGCGACAAGCTAACAAGCTTGCAGCAAGCATTCTGCAAGCTAGTATTTGGAACAAATTAGCTTGCGCAAGCTACCAAAAACTATCTTCAAGCTTATGCAAGCTAGCAAAACTTTCTGCAAGTTTGCTCAAGCTAACAAATATGCTAGCTTGCACAAGCTAATGTTTGCTTGTGCAATCTAGCAAGCTAGTATTTGTTCCAAATACTATCTTGCTGCAAGCTTGCAGCATGCTTGCACAAGCTTGCGCATCTTAAAAATTGTTAGCTTGTAGCAAGCTTGCTACAAGCTAAAATTTCTGTGAGGGTCGTTCGTCTTGAAAGAATATTCCCATGAATCTTTAAGTTTAATTTATTTGATTGAGGACTATTAGTGAAATTTTTGTGAAAAATCTGTGCTTAAATCTGATTTCTTTTGTACTGTATTTTCAAAGTGGTCAATCAGGTCAGGGCAGTGTGATTTCATACTTGCAAATCCAAGGCAATTATGGATGCGATTCTATACAAAGAAGTTTTTATTTTTGTATTTATAGTGTAAGGTACAAGAGCAGATGGGCAAAGCATGTAAACTCTATGTTACACTTCAGCTGAGACACTAAAAATAATTTTAAAAGAGGCAATTAATTTTCCAAGAAATACATAATGATTGTATAGGATTTGCAAGTACCACATCATACTGTAAGATCACATGTTCAAAACCCTGTTGAAATCTAAAGGATTAGTTTAAGCAAGTTTATCTTATATGAAAGAGGACTTCCAAAGAGACAAAATGGTGCAGAAGCCATTCAAATATCTTATTCCGCTAAGGAGATATTAAGTTTAAATTTTGATATCATTTGAGTAGAAACGACTGAAATCAGACTAGTTGTGATGTCATTGCCTTAGATTTGTCAGAAATCTTTATGTATTCTATCATAGCTGGTCCTGCAATTTTGTGGCTTAAAAACCATGAGCTGTCGAAAAAGGAGTAAAACTGAAGCTGGAAATGGTATTCATAATATACCACCTGAAAAAACTTGGAGGGAATATAATTTAAATTAATTAATTTCAATTAATTAAATAAGCTTTCTTCAAAATACCTTAGCAATTGTTAAGAATGTGAGGATGAAGACACAATTTTTCCATAGTCATAGTAGATAGAAATTTAAACTTGAATATCTCCTTAACAGAATCAGATATTTAAATGCTTTCTTCACCACTTTGTTTCTTTTGAAGTTCTCTTTCATATAAGATGGACATGCCTGACCACTGAGCTAATCCTTTAAGATGGACCTGCTTGACCACTGAACTAATACTTTAATATTTGAAATAATAATAAGTGAAATATAATAACTCCAAAATGAAAAAAAAAAATTCAACATGTTTACACAAATTTGTTCCTTTAGTATCCTCTATTGCAAGGGTAATTAATTAAATTTTTCTAAGAGCTATCATTTCACAACAGCTTCAGGCTGTGACCAAATACATGGCAACCCAGTGTCATGTGACAAACAAAACCGTCAAAACAATCCCTGAATATAAACAAGTTAAGAGCGTGCGCGATTAAAAGGATGTTCGCCAGATGTTGGTGGCTCTCTTATCTACCTTCCTTTGGCAAGCTATGAGCCCAATTTGCACAGATATCGCTGAATGCACTCCGGCAGCGCCCTTGTGCATCGCTTAATCTGTGCCAAGCATCTATGGATTATCCTGTACTGAATGCATAGCCAGACCTGCCAACTAGTACGATTTTGCTGTATCTAATACGGGAAAATGTTGAGAATACGATTGTACATTTTTTGGCACCAGAATATGATTTATTTATTTTTATATATATATTTATATATTTTTTTTTTTTTTTTTTTTACTTATACTTTTTACGCTCGGTTGGCGTTCATGTCCTCTTGAAGGATTGATTTTGCCGACTTAACGGATTCAGATTTGTACAATAAGAGAAACTGAAAGTACAGTAGTAATTTTTTTTCAGCCACTGTTTTGTACATTTTGTTTGAAGAGTACAGTTTTTTTTATCAAAAATACAACTTTTGTAGTTCCAGAATACAGTTTGGTGATCCTAAAGGTTGGCAGGTCTGCATAGCGCCTTATTCATTAACCCTTTATTGTTCTTGGGCCAGATTGGATTGTCTGGTGGGCCAGATTTGACCCGCGTGCCGCCTGTTTAGAATCACAGCTCTATTGTATATATGAAATTAAAAAATAATTGGAGCATTCCTCCAAGTTGTTTTTCATATCATTCCAAGTAGAATTGGATAATGGTACCAATTCTGTTTTTTCCCCTTAGCAATTTTATCTAAGAAAATGTTCATTTTATTCAGGAAAATTGATGAAATTGCCTTCATTTCCTTTTGAGAAATCACTAAAGTCGACGTCCTCAAATTGTTTATTTCAAAAGCTAGATTTGTCTGATATTTGCACAATTTGGGAGATAAAAGCGATATTTTGATGACTGGAGGGTATGTTGCTGTACATATTACTGAGATTACCTCAGATTTAATTAAAGTTTCGTTCGAGATTTAACATTAATGTATGTGGTAGTGCCTTGGGGTTGATCATAGCTTATGTTATTGATATGTACATTTACAGTCATTTCACTGCTGACATGCTTATAAAGCTTTGGATGATGTCTTTTAAATTTATTTGAGAAACTTATCTTAATAAAACTATGTAGTATAGAAATGGTAGACTTCTACACATGTGGAACTTGGTGTGAATGTATATCATGTATATCATGCTGGGCAGAGCATTTAGAAAAATTATACGCAGGAGGGGGAGCTGAACATGAGGATGGTGACCATAACTATGGCAAAGGTGCCATTTTGAGCCCTGAAAGTACCATGATTTTAAGTATTTTGTAGGTACAAAATTCCAAATTTTATAATTTTTCATTGATTTATAATTTTTCATTGATTTATAATTTTTCATTGTTATTATTACATTTTTTGATCTAAGAAAAATGGGGTCCCGCCCCCTTCCTTCCCCCCACCCACCCACACACACACACACACAACAAAAAATACCCAAGCAACTCATAATTAACCCTCAAACTGAAATGTATATTCCAGGGTCAAGACTTATGCAATTTTTGATAAGATTTTTTGTTTTTGCTTTTTTTTCCTTCATTATTTCATGCAAAGGAAAATTGTTCCACCCACACAGCATTTATCGTAGAAATAAGGTCTGCTAGGTTGAATACTTTGTAGTTCGTTATTAGACAAATTAAGGCCACAAAATGTAGATTTCTAGTGTTGGAGGTTTTTTTTTAAATTACTTTCAATGTCATTTTGTCAATTTTTTTGAATTAGAGCAGTAAATGAGGCCTAAGGGGGCTGTAATGTCTTCCAAGGCCACGTGGGATTGAAGGTAACATATACAAATTGAATCTTAACAGGATTAGTTGAGTGGTCAAGAATGTCGGTCAATCTTTTATGAAAGAGGACTTTAAAACAAACAAAATGGTGAAGAAAGCATGCAATAATCTTATCCCATTAGGGAGTTATTTAAGTTTGAAGCTCTTTGTTATCTGTGTAGAAATGACTGGTGTAGTAAGTCTACTGTGGAAAATTGCTGTCTTTATCCTCACATTCTAAACAATTGAAGAAAGTTTAATTATTTTCACTAGTTAAATTATTTCTTCTCAAACTTTCTTAAGGTGGTATATTATAAATACCCTTCCTAGATTCAGTTTTACTACTTTTTTGACATATCCCATAGTTTTTAAGCCACAAAATGGAAGGACAAAATATAATAGAATACATAAAGACTGAGAAATCTGAGGCTATGACATCACAACTTGTCTGATTTCAGTTGTTTTTACACAAATAGTACCAAACTTTAAACTTAAATTTCTCCTTAACGGAATAAGATTTTTGAATGCTTTTTTTGCCATTCTGTTTCTTTTGAAGTCCACTTTTATTAAAGATGGACATGCTGACCCCTGAACTAATCCTTTAAAGATACGTGACTTATTTTAATTTCTTGCAATTATTTTCACGGAATCCTCGTAATATTTGTGACACGTCAGAGGAAGATGCAGCCACTTAAATTGGTTATTAGGGATTTCCTGCAGGAGCTTCCGCTCTATGAATGAGAAAATGGTTGAGTAGCACCTTCGATGTAATTTGAAATTAAATTTTCAAAGCAGAGTAGCTTAATTTGTTACATGATTATCTCATGGCGGGGACTTATAATTACTCTCTGGGAGTGGAATGTAGTTGTATGTTCCCATACAGAAATTTTAGCTTGCAGCACGCTTGCAACAATCTAACACTTTTAGCTTGCACAAGCTGCTGCAAGCTTTTAGCAAGCGTGTTGCAAGCTAGTATTTGGAACAAATACTAGTTTGCGCAAGCTAACATTAGCTTGCACAAGGGAGCATAAAATATTTGCTAGCTTACACAAGCTTACAAAGTTTTGTTAGCTTGCACAAGCTTGCAGATAGTTTTTGCTAGCTTGCACAAGCTAATTTGTTCCAAATACTAGCTTGCAGCATGCTTGCTGCAGACTTAGAACACGCTTGCGCAAGCTAAAAATTGTTTGCTTGTCGCAAGCGTGCTGCAAGGTAATATTTCTGTAAGGATTGATTTGGTATGAATGGGATGGTATTTGTTCACACAGTGGATTAGAAATGTTTGTAGCACTTTATATCAAGCATTTCTACTAACAGAATACAAATATATACAGATAAGGCTTTATATGGTTGAGGGGATCCTCGATAAACTCAAAAGAACTTTTAAGAGAGGTAACCCTTTAACAAATTACACAAAAACATAATACAAGTGTGAAAAAGAAGATTTTTTAGCCCCCCTCTTCCCACACACCCCCCCCCCCCACCCTTCAAAAAAAAAGGGAGAAATAGACAAAAAAAATTACAAGATCATACATCAACAACAAAAAACTGGCAGGATTCTTTTACAAAGAAGGTAATGTTTTACTTTACATTTGAATAAGAATATGTTTTTAATAGATTTAAATGAATTGGGTAGGGAATTCCAATTTGCAAGAATATTTAACATAATGTTGACAATTTGTTAGAGGGAAATGGGGAATGAAAATAATTTAGCATGATGGGCATGTTAATCATAAAAAGAACTATTTGACAGAAGAAAAAGAGTTGTTACATAGTAGATTATCATGAAAGTGACAGTCGAATACAAAGATAATGGTGTAACTAGTTCAAAGATGGTAAATACATTACTCTCACGTAGGAGAGGATTAGAATTACTATTGTAGGGAATACTATATATTTAACGCAGCACTTTCTTTTGTAGAATGTGAAGCTTATTAATATGAGTAGAGTAAGTACTACCCCAAGCAATACAATAATAAGATAAGAAAGGTAAAATACAAATATTATATAAAAGTAGCAATGTTTTAAAGGGAACAACGTTCTTTAGGCGATGAATGATACAAATGGCTTTAGAAACTTTATTACAGATATTCTGAATATGTGGAATCCAAGTAAGATGATCGTCTAGGGTAACAGCAAGAAATTTTGTAGAATGAGAAAGGGGAAGACGCGTGTTATCAATGATAATGTCAAGGTCGGAAGATATGATTTGTTTTTGTTTAGGATGAAAAATAATGAAGGTAGATTTTTTTGGGCATTTAGGTGAATTGGAATTAGGTTTATTGGACCTAAGCCAAGAAGTAATTGAGATGCATGGCTCTTGATGCCTATAATGTTCAATATTATCGACATGCATGCAGCAATGCTTCCCCTCCCCCCCCCCCCTCCCTCTTTCCAAAAAAAAGAAAGAATAAAAATACAAATACTGGTAAGTTCTTTACTATAACTCTAGGGGTCTATGATTTTTTCTATATTTCCCCTTACAGAAAAACTAGGTTGCGGCGAGCTTGCAATAAAGCTACCAATTTTTAGCTTGGGCAAACTTGCTGCAACCTTGGCATGCTTACAGCAAGCTAGTATTTGGGACAAATGCAAACTTGTTAGCTTGCGCAAGCTAGCAAAAACCTTTCCGCAAGCTTGCAAAATTTTTCTGCAAGCTTGCAAAATTTTTCTGCAAGCTAACAAATATTTTTTGCTAGCTTGCACAAACTAATGTTAGTTTGCCCAAGCTAGCAAGCGTGCATTTGTCCCAAATACTAGCTTGCTGCAAGCTTGTCGCAAGGTCGCAGCAAGCTTGCACAAAGTTGCAGCAAATTTGCGCAAGCTAAAAATGTTAGCTTGTCGCAAGCTTGCTGCAAGCTAGTTTTTTCTGTAAGGGTTCTTTTGTGGTGGTGGTGGTATTAGTTTGGGCTTTGTATGGGGTGACTATATCCCTTCTTGGCCTGTCTTCTTTATACCTCCACCAACAAAGTCGGATGAAGGTTATGTCTTCGACTGCGTTTGTTGGTTTGTTTTGTTTGTTTGTTTGTTTGCCATCAACATATCTCTAGAACTGATGATTAGATTTTGATTAAATTTGGTAAGTGAGTGTTTTACAGCTTAAGAAAGAAGTAATACAATTTGAGACGATATTAGAACACGGAAAGGACCTAAATGGAGGGGTGGGGATGTATCAGGGTGAAAAGACTCACTTGTCATGACTTATATGGTTGAAATGTTCCAATGGAATGTGCTTAACAATGAATTCATGCTTGAAAAGAAATCAAAACAATCAATTTTCTGGACTCTAACAAAAACAGATCAAGTGGTTTCTGGTATCAAAGAAAATCAAAACAATTGACTTCTTGCATGAAAGGGAAATGATGGAATGTGAATCTTGGCTCAACAGAACTCAAAACAATGAATGCTTAGTCTGAATAAAACTGAAAACAGTGATCAGAGGGTAGATCCTACAGTGTTTAGAATGCGAATGGCAATATAGATCAACAGTGAGAAAGAGATTGTTTCGGGATATAATTTGTTGGGCCTAGGATTTCTGAGGTACATTATAGTGGGGATGGGGAATAAACAGTGGCGGAGGTATGCGCTCTGCTGAGTGCTAAGATTCTAGTTATGTTATGCTATGATTCAGGTGGGTAGATAGAAGGACATATGAATAAGAATCATGGATGAAGGGATTGATGGATATAAGGATGGATGTACAGATGAATGGACGGATGGATACTTGAATCATACTTGTCCTGAAAGCCCTCTTTTAGAGTATTATATCAAGAAATCTGTGGCCTTTGATAAACCGGTATTGAACCCAACCCGGCATTGAACCTGACCCGGCATTGAGCCCGGCCTGGCATTGAAGCTGGCCCGACGGCATTGAAACCGCTCCGGCATTAAACCCGCCCCGGCATTGAACCCGCTCCGGCATTGAACCCGCTCCGACATTGAACCCGCCCCGGCATTGTACCCACGAACCCCCGGCATTGAAGCCGCTCCGGCATTGAACCCGCCCCGGCATTGTACCCGCCCCGGCATTGTACCCACGAACCCCCGGCATTGAACCCGCCCCGGCATTGAACCAGCGGCATTAAACCCGCCCGAATTGAACCCGCCCGGCATTGAACCCGCCCGGCATTGAACCCGCCTTGGCATTGAACCCGCCCGACATTGAACCCGCCCCGAATTGAACCCCCTGGCATTGAACCCGCCCTGGCATTGAACCCGCCCTGGCATTGAACCCGCCCTGGCACCCGCCCTGGCATTGAACCCGCCCTGGCATTGAACCCGCCCGGCATTGAACCCGCCCGCATTGAACCCGCCCGCATTGAACCCGCCCGGCATTGAACCCGCCCGGCATTGAACCCGCCCGGCATTGAACCCGCCCGGCATTGTACCCACGCCCCGGCATTGAACATTGAACCCGCCCGGCATTGAACCCGCCCGGCATTGAACCCGCCCGGCATTGAACCCGCCCGGCATTGAACCCGCCCGGCATTGAACTTGCCCCGCATTGAACCCGCCCGAATTGGACCCGCCCTGACATTGAACCCGCCCTGGCATTGAACCCGCCCTGGCATTGAACCCGCCCTGGCATTGAACTCGCCCTGGCATTAAACTCGCCCTGGCATTAAACCCGCCCTGGCATTGAACCCGCCCCGGCATTGAACCCGAGGACCATCATACATCTGCAACAATGACAACGAGTGAACGCACAATTACAATGACGTGGTCGTCGCCTGCGTATTCGGTTATGATAGTAACAATGCTATCACGAAGCGTTTAATATGACCCGGACGAGAACACAGGTACGACGTACGAACAGACATAACATCGACAACCAAGTTAATGTCCACGGCCTTTGACAACCAGTTGTGGTGCACTGGCTTGTCTACCCAACCCAGGCTTGAACCCAGGACCTCGTGGTCTGTAGACATGTATTATAACTGCTACACCACAATATGTAGACAATACATCTGCAAAAGAATAATATTATTTTAATTTGTATTGCTCCAAGATCGAATTTATAGATTGATTCATATATCCTTTAACAAATTTCAAATTCTATACTTAACACTAAATTTGAAATAAGCTACCTAAAGGCCATGCATCGTTAAGATATTTAAGCGTATATATATTTTTTTTAAATGATTCATCATTGGCCTATTAGTATAATTGGCACATTGGACCATTGTATTTCAACCAATTAAAAACACAAATTAATTTGTATACCTCCACCTTATAAATGACAAAAAGGCCATTGATATGAAATAACTCCATTTATGCACAAGCTCTCATTTGCACGCTGCGCTGCATTAGGTCTATATTCTACCTTAATCAATATAAAAATATATTTCCATTCTTCAAAAAAGATCAAATGCATTCCATTATTTGCAGTTCATTCCTAATTAATATCTTTCCTAATTTATATTTTTCCTAATTAATATCTTGTATTTACAGAGACTGCTCGATTATCCCCTAAAGACTGCGTTCTACTTTTCTTTACAAACCATAAACAATGGAATTTTTTACAAAAATAGAAAGGAAAATAGGCTAACATTCAAATAGAAAAAAGAACAGAAAAAGAGACTAGCAATTAGGTAGGAATTTGATTGAACTTAATTTGGAGCCTATTATTCTATTTAAAATACGGGCACTTCATCAATGCTGTTTAATTGCACCACCAAGTTACTCCAGAAAAAAATATTTATTGCCTGCGTGGAAGTAAGAGTACTACAGTTTAGCAACCTTCGGCTAAAGTGACAAGCTAACATTTGTAGCTTGCGCAAGTATGCTGCAAGCATGCTGCAAGCTTGCAGCAATCGTGCTGCAAGCTTGCAGCAAGCATGCTGCAAGCTGATATTTGGAATAAATACCAGCTTGCTAGTTTGTGCAAGCTAACATTAGCTTGCACAAGCTAGCATAAAATATTTGTTAGCTTGATCAAGCTTACAAAAGGTTTTGCTAGCTTGCGCAAGATTGCAATAGTTTTTACTAGCTTGTGCAAGCTAATTTGTTACAAATACCAACTTGCAGCATGCTTGCACAAGCTAACAATTCTTAGCTTGTTACAAGTTTGCTGCTTAGTTTGTGCAAGTGTGCTGTAAGCTTGCACAAACATGCTGCAAGCTTGTGCAAAAGTGCTGCAAGCTTGTGCAAACATGCTGCAAGCTTGCAACAAGCATGCTACAAGCTAGTATTTGAAACATACTAGCTGACTAGCTTGCGCAAGCTAACATTATCTTGCACAAGCTAACATAAAGTACTTGTTAGCTTGTTAGCTTACAAAAACTTTTGCTAGCTTGCAATAGTTTTTGCTAGCTTGCGCAAGCTAATTTGTTACAAATACTAGCATGCAGCATGCTTGCGCAACCTAAAAATTGTAAGTTTGTCACAAGTGTGCTGCAAGCTTGCTGCAAGCTTGCTGCAAGCTTGCTGCAAGCTTGCTGCAAGCTAATATGTTTGTAAACTAATATTTCTGTGGGAGGATTAAGAATTTAATATCGATTGTTTCTTGGAAAATGTTAATACTTATTTCAAAAGATGCTTGGATTTGATGGTATTGTTGATTCTTTTTAGTTACTTAATTTGGACATAAATTTCTGAAATAACAGTTGCTTGCCTTTAGAAACATTTAAGCTTTATTTCTATTCACTTTTAATTGCGTGTGATTGTAAGCATATGCTTACAGCCAGCCTATACCTGCAAGCCAGCTTTATTGTACCTTAAGCTCATAGAGGATAGAGGTTCTATATTTGTAATCTTGAATAAATTCGTTACCAGCTTATGGTGAGTATAAGGTGAGTTCAATTGTAACCAGCTTATTCTTGCAAGCAGCTTATTTTTGTACCTTAATTGAGCTCGTGGAGGTTCTAATTGTAATCTTGCATTATATGCTCGTGGCTGGCTTATGGTGAGCTTTTAAGCTACATGTAGCTTAATTGTATCCAGCCTATTCTTGCAAGCGGGCTTACTTTTGTACCTAAGGTACATTGCCTTTTCTCTGGTGACCTTTGACTCCCACACACCTCCCACACATAATGGAGTTTTCGACACAAGAATGAGATGCTTTCTAAACTCATTCCATCAAGTCTAGCCAGTTTGCGACAGCAGCTAACATGTTGTGATTGGTTCAAGTAGATGAACCTAGTTTTGTTTGTCATTAATTGGGAATAACAGCTATAGATGAAAAAGCACGGCTAAAGAAAAGTGCAGCAACGTGCATAACTTATCAGTGAAGGGCATTACAGTTTCTTTGCAGAAATACTAGCTTGCAGTAAGCTAGTATTTGGAATAAATCAATACAAGCTGGCAAGCTAACGTTTCTTCCAAATACTAGTTTCTTCCAAATACTGCAACTTGCAGCGTACTTGCAGCGTACTTGCAGCGTACTTGCAGCGTACTTGCAGCGTACTTGCAGCGCACTTGCAGCAAGCTTGCAGTGCCTTGCAGCACGCTTGCAGCGCACTTGCAGCACGCTTGCGGCACTTGCGGCAGAAGCCAACATGTTAGCTTGCAGCAAGCTTAGATGTTGCCTTCTGTCGCAAGTGTTCTGCAAGTGTGCTGCAAGTATGCTGCAAGCTAGACTTTTCTGTAAGAGCTACTAGAAAGAGTTTTAAATCTGTGGGAGAACACTCTTTGATTTTATTAAGTAGCTCCTTTTGTTTCCGAAGAAGTTACGACTGATCAAATGTTGGTGAATTCTTGCTGAATTTGTGACTCAACCTGTATATAATTATTTTAATTTCCACTCTAAAATTGCAGTCAGTGAAAATGTTGAGAAAGCCTATTCCTGCTATTTTGTGTGGGGTATTATAGACTTTATGATGGAAATTTTGGACAGAATTTAGTGCCCCCCTTTAGAGAATTACGATATCAATTTTAAAACAAAAGTAATAACCATATGCAGGATTTGAGTGGGGGAAAGGGGGCACCATTTTTTTCAGAATTTGCATCTTTTGTAGTCCTTTTCGCATCTTAGCATGATTTTGAGCTCTCCCTCCAGGTCACCCAGCCCCCACCCCAAGTTCCCCAGGATCCCCTCAGCCCCCACACACACACTTTCAGTGGGCAAATCTTGCCCATGGTAATAACATATGAAAATATCAAGGCTGTCCAGTCTTTATACAAAGTTGCATACAAAAAATTGCATTTTTATCCTTGAAATAAAAATAAATAAGAAATGTAAATTAAGGAACTTTTCACCAATTTTGATGAACTGTTATGCTTGTTTCATGGTTTTGAATCTACTCTCTGTTTCATCTACAAGGAAAAATTAAGAGAAAATTCCAAATGATGGTATCTGAATCTTTAACTGTACATTTTAGAGCTCTTATGCTTTCGACTTTATCTCATTATCTTCTTTATTATTTACTCTCATTTCTAACAAATTCTTCCACCCAATTATAAACCCTTGAATGAATATGACCTAGATATTAGCTCCGATTTGAACCAAACAATAATTAGGGTTGCATCTTCTGCATCGTATCTTTTAATCTTCTTGGAATTTCTTTGATAAAGTCTTGAAAAATCTGTTTTCTTCAAATTATCTCATTTGTTTGCAGCTGGTGTCGATCTTGAAGAACATACCAGTAATGTTGACACACTTGGGAATTGACACATTTGTAAAACAGCTGTCGCTTTATGTAATGGTGTTTCTTGCCATGTTTTTCATCTTTTTTGAATAATTGATTTGCTTCCAGTATCTGATACTAGAGCTGTAATACCTGTCAGAGAATCAAGATTATTAAGCGGATGTTGGATCTATATTTGAGAATTTAGCGTTAAGCAGGTTTGAGTGAAATTAGGCTCTGACAGATCTTTGAAAGAAAAAAGCAAGTTGAAAAGATAGATGATGAAAAAGTGTCAGTAAAAGGTGAGAAAAGATAGATGATGGAAGAGTGTAAAAGGTGAGAAAAGATGGATGATGAAAGAGTGTGAAAGGTGGGAAAAGATAGATGATGGAAGAGTGTAAAAGGTGAGAAAAGATAGATGATGAAAGAGTGTAAAAGGTGAGAAAAGATAGATGATGGAAGAGTGTAAAAGGTGAGAAAAGGTAGATGATGAAAGAGTGTAAAAGGTGAGAAAAGATGGATGATGAAAGAGTGTGAAAGGTGGGAAAAGATAGATGATGGAAGGGTGTAAAAGGTGAGAAAAGATAGATGATGGAAGTGTAAAAGGTGAGAAAAGATAGATGATGGAAGAGTGTAAAAGGTGTAAAAAGATAGATGATGGAAGAGTGTAAAAGGTGTAAAAGATAGATGATGGAAAAAAGGTGATAGATGATGGAAGAGTGTAAAAGGTGAGAAAAGATAGATGATGGAAGAGTGTAAAAGGTGAGAAAAGATAGATGATGAAAGAGTGTAAAAGGTGAGAAAAGATAGATGATGGAAGAGTGTAAAAGGTGAGAAAAGATAGATGATGGAAGAGTGTAAAAGGTGAGAAAAGATAGATGATGGAAGAGTGTAAAAGGTGAGAAAAGATAGATGATGAAAGAGTGTAAAAGGTGAGATAAGATAGATGATGGAAGGGTGTAAAAGGTGAGAAAAGATAGATGATGGAAGAGTGTAAAAGGTGAGAAAAGATAGATGATGAAAGAGTGTAAAAGGTGAGATAAGATAGATGATGGAAGGGTGTAAAAGGTGAGAAAAGATAGATGATGGAAGGGTGTAAAAGGTGAGAAAAGATAGATGATGGAAGAGTGTAAAAGGTGAGAAAAGATAGATGATGAAAGAGTGTAAAAGGTGAGAAAAGATAGATGATGGAAGAGTGTAAAAGGTGTAAAAAGATAGATGATGGAAGAGTGTATAAGGTGAGAAAAGATAGATGATGAAAGAGTGTAAAAGGTGTAAAAAGATAGATGATGGAAGAGTGTAAAAGGTGAGAAAAGATGGATGATGAAAGAGTGTGAAAGGTGGGAAAAGATAGACGATGGAAGAGTGTAAAAAATGAGAAAAGATAGATGATGGAAGAGTGTATAAGGGGAGAAAAGATAGATGATGGAAGAGTGTAAAAGGTGAGAAAAGATAGATGATGAAAGAGTGTAAAAGGTGAGATAAGATAGATGATGGAAGGGTGTAAAAGGTGAGAAAAGATAGATGATGGAAGGGTGTAAAAGGTGAGAAAAGGTAGATGATGGAAGAGTGTAAAAGGTGAGAAAAGATAGATGATGAAAGAGTGTAAAAGGTGAGAAAAGATAGATGATGGAAGAGTGTAAAAGGTGTAAAAAGATAGATGATGGAAGAGTGTATAAGGTGAGAAAAGATAGATGATGAAAGAGTGTAAAAGGTGTAAAAAGATAGATGATGGAAGAGTGTAAAAGGTGAGAAAAGATGGATGATGAAAGAGTGTGAAAGGTGGGAAAAGATAGATGATGGAAGAGTGTAAAAGGTGAGAAAAGATAGATGATGAAAGAGTGTAAAAGGTGAGGAAAGAGATGATGGAAGAGTGTAAAAGGTGAGAAAAGGTAGATGATGGAAGAGTGTAAAAGGTGAGAAAAGATGGATGATGAAAGAGTGTGAAAGGTGGGAAAAGATAGATGATGGAAGGGTGTAAAAGGTGAGAAAAGATAGATGATGGAAGTGTAAAAGGTGAGAAAAGATAGATGATGGAAGGGTGTAAAAGGTGAGAAAAGATAGATGATGGAAGAGTGTAAAAGGTGTAAAAAGATAGATGATGGAAGGGTGTAAAAGGTGAGAAAAGATAGATGATGGAAGAGTGTAAAAGGTGAGAAAAGATAGATGATGGAAGAGTGTAAAAGGTGAGAAAAGATAGATGATGAAAGAGTGTAAAAGGTGAGAAAAGATAGATGATGGAAGAGTGTAAAAGGTGAGAAAAGATAGATGATGAAAGAGTGTAAAAGGTGAGATAAGATAGATGATGGAAGGGTGTAAAAGGTGAGAAAAGATAGATGATGGAAGAGTGTAAAAGGTGAGAAAAGATAGATGATGAAAGAGTGTAAAAGGTGAGATAAGATAGATGATGGAAGGGTGTAAAAGGTGAGAAAAGATAGATGATGGAAGGGTGTAAAAGGTGAGAAAAGATAGATGATGGAAGAGTGTAAAAGGTGAGAAAAGATAGATGATGAAAGAGTGTAAAAGGTGAGAAAAGATAGATGATGGAAGAGTGTAAAAGGTGTAAAAAGATAGATGATGGAAGAGTGTATAAGGTGAGAAAAGATAGATGATGAAAGAGTGTAAAAGGTGTAAAAAGATAGATGATGGAAGAGTGTAAAAGGTGAGAAAAGATGGATGATGAAAGAGTGTGAAAGGTGGGAAAAGTTAGACGATGGAAGAGTGTAAAAAATGAGAAAAGATAGATGATGGAAGAGTGTATAAGGTGAGAAAAGATAGATGATGGAAGAGTGTAAAAGGTGAGAAAAGATAGATGATGAAAGAGTGTAAAAGGTGAGATAAGATAGATGATGGAAGGGTGTAAAAGGTGAGAAAAGATAGATGATGGAAGAGTGTAAAAGGTGAGAAAAGATAGATGATGGAAGAGTGTAAAAGGTGAGAAAAGATAGATGATGAAAGAGTGTAAAAGGTGAGAAAAGATAGATGATGGAAGAGTGTAAAAGGTGTAAAAAGATAGATGATGGAAGAGTGTATAAGGTGAGAAAAGATAGATGATGAAAGAGTGTAAAAGGTGTAAAAATAGATGATGGAAGAGTGAAAAGGTGGAAGATGGATGATGAAAGAGGTGAAAGAAAAGATAGATGGAAGAGTGTAAAAATGAGAAAAGATAGATGATGGAAGAGTGTAAGAGGTGAAAAAAGATAGATGAAGGAAAAGAAAAGATAGATGATGGAAGAGTGTAAAAGGTGAACATAGATAGATGATGGAAGAGTGTAAAAGGTGAGAATAAAGATTTGTTTCTGCTTTACATTTTTAAATAAGATCCAAGGGTATTAGAATAGATCAAAATGTGCTCCAAGCCCTCAAAAATTGCTTCCGCATATGGGAAATATCTGTTAGAATGTAAAAATCATCAAAGCTACAACCTACCATAATAGACTTACTACACCAGTCATTTCTACATAGATAAGACAGAGCTTCGAATTTGAATATCTCCAGAAAGGAACATTACTTGTTCTGCTCCTTCAAGTTTCAAACAGTCAGACCCGACCTGATACATAACCAGGTCAGGTCAGAATTTTCCTCTTTATTTCCTTTATTCTGAAAACCATAGTTGTTGTGGAAATTGGTGCTGAGTATCATATTAGCAATGGATGAAGTCCTTATTGTGTGGTTATTTTAATTAAGGTAAAGTGGTCTCACTATTTGCTACAGTAAGTTTGTGGTTATGATTTGCTGGAACAAATTTTTAAGGAGAAGGACAAGTCATGAAAGATATTGAACTAGTTATCACCATTTTATTTCTGTTAAAGTCCTCTTTCATATTAAGATCAACTTGTTTGATCACTGAACTAATCCTTTAAAAATGGTGCATTATTGTTATGTTAATGCAGATATACCCATGGAGATCAGAAATACAATACATTCAAAATACCCATGGAGATCAGAAATACAATACATTCCTAATACCCATGGAGATCAGAAATACAATACATTCCAAATACCCGTGGAGATCAGAATTACAATACATTCCAAATACCCATGGAGATCAGAAATACAATACATTCCTAATACCCATGGAGATCAGAAATACAATACATTCCAAATACCCGTGGAGATCAGAAATACAATACATTCCAAATACCCATGGAGATCAGAAATACAATACATTCCTAACACCCATGGAGATCAGAAATACAATACATTCCTAATACCCATGGAGATCAGAAATACAATACATTCCAAATACCCATGGAGATCAGAAATACAATACATTCCAAATACCCATGGAGATCAGAAATACAATACATTCCAAATACCCATGGAGATCAGAAATACAATACATTCCTAATACCCATGGAGATCAGAAATACAATACATTCCAAATACCCATGGAGATCAGAAATACAATACATTCCAAATACCCATGGAGATTAGAAATACAATACATTCCAAATACCTGTGGAGATCAGAAATACAATACATTCCAAATACCTGTGGAGATCAGAAATACAATACATTCCAAATACCCGTGGAGATCAGAAATGCACTTATAATGAAATGACCATCCTTATGAAGAATGGTCCATCAATCATTCATGGGTTTTGCAGAAAGTCCTCCCAAGCATATAATGTATATTTTTATTTAGGCTCTGCCAAGGACTAATCTGATTTGTATCACTGAACAGCCATAATGTGGCTTGAGCCCAAAAGGAATGACCTATTGTGTACAGTGTAACAGTAGCTGGTTGCTAACAAGTGAAGTGTGAATAGACTATGAAGATGTCAGTTTAGAAGGTATAGATTACCCCTGTGTTGTGTATGGTGTAACAATAGCTGGTTGCTAGTCAATGAATTGTGAAGAGTTTGTCGGGTTAAATGGTGTGGATTACCCCTGAGTTTAAGATAATCAGGGGTTTCAGGTTGGAGGGGTCTAAGGGCCAAAAATTCTTAATGAATGACATTGCAAATATCGTGGAGACCAGAAATACAATACATTCCAACAATGTTTGATTGGTTGAAATGTTTAAACAATCACTGATCGTGCACCGACAAGCCAATTAATTACTGCCGTAAGAGTGACATTACAAGTATGATTGCAATTATTGGCAAAGGTCAAGCAAATTTGTCTTTATATATGTTCAAGTACAAACATTCCAAATTGATCATATCCATACTGCAAGTCAGGCCATAATTTCCAGGGGAACAGGGGGAACATTACACTTTGGGTAAAATTTGACTCTTGTTCCCCCACTTTCTGGATAAGAGGCCATGCCCCCCCCCCCCCTCCCCCCATACACACACTTTCCAAATGGCCCTGCTGTAAGTGTATGGGGTAGGGCATGCAGGAGTCAGTTTGTTTAGTTAAAAGGGACAGTCAAAAATCCAAAATGAAAGAAAATTCAAATATTATAAGTAGAAATAAACAATTATTTCCACTTTCTCCAAAAAGTGTGAACCCCCCAACACATGAATGTCTCTTCAAAAATCAAATTTGACCAAATTGTTTACGGAGTAGTACATGTGTGAGTAATTACAAATTTTTCTCGAAATATCTCCCAAGTAATTATTGCATAGTGCAATTCAGAATGCAAACAACCTGAGTAATTATAGCATTTCACATAGCAGAATCATAATCATCTAAAAAATGATTAATATTAAATGCTTCTGCGCACACAGGGAAAGGCCTACATATATATGGTAGATTGATTTTTAAGGATGGTTAAATGATCAAAAAAAAAAGTCTTGATTTTGTAAAAATTTGAAGAATAATTAAGACATGAATGATTAATTTTGAAGAAAAAACATTTGGTTCATTCAGGGATCGATGCCATCAGATTATGTCTTGAGAGGATTGGAACTAAAAATTGTCGTTTTAGTTTTCAAGCTATTGATGACCAAAATTTGAGGGTGTTTGTATGTACCCTTGCAGAAATTTTAGCTTCCAGCATGCAGCATCCTTGCACAAGCTTGCAGCATCCTTGCACAAGCTTGCAGCATCGTAGCACAAGCTTGCAGCATCATTGCACAAGCTTGCAGCATCCTTGCACAAGCTTGCAGCATTCTTGCACAAGCTTGCAGCATTCTTGCACAAGCTTGCAGCATCGTTGCACAAGCTTGCAGCATTCTTGCACAAGCTTGCAGCATTCTTGCACAAGCTTGCAGCATCGTTGCACAAGCATGCAGCATTCTTGCACAAGCTTGCAGCATCATTGCACAAGCTTGCAGCATCGTTGCACAAGCTTGCAGCATCGTTGCACAAGCTTGCAGCATCGTTGCACAAGTTTGCAGCATTGTTGCACAACTTTGCAGCATCGTTGCACAAGCTTGCAGCATGCTTGCACAAGTTTGCAGCATCCTTGCACAAGTTTGCAGCATCTTTGCACAAGTTTGCAGCATCCTTGCACAAGCTTGCTGCATGCATTACAAGCTTGCAGCATGCTTGCACAAGCTAACATTTAAAAAATATTTGTTAGCTTGTGCAAGCTTGCAGAAAGTTTTTGCTAACTCTTTTGCTAATGTTAGCTTGCACAAGCCAGCAACCTTGTATTTGTTCCAAATACTAGCTTGCAGCTCACTTGCACGAGCTTGTAGCATGCTTGCACAAGCTTATAGCATGCGCAAGCTTGCAGCATGTGCAAGCTTGCAGCATGCACAAGCTTGCTGCATGCTTGCAGCATCCTTGCACAAGTTTGCAGCATGCTTTCAGCATGCTTACGCAAGCTAGAAATATTAACTTGTCCCAAGTGTGTGCTGCAAGCTTATTCTGTAAGGGATGTAACAATTTCCATATTAGTTTGGGAACATACCAATATTGTGCCCTGACATCTATGACATTGCTACTCGCAGCACCCTCACCCAATATTTCTTAAATAGTGTACACGTTGTGTCACGCTTAAACCATTCCCGAAATAAAATCTGTATACGCTTATGTACAGTGTATGTATAATTGTATGGTCCAGTGGGGGAAGTGATGCATGAATTTTCAGTGACCTTGAGATGTTCGATTTTCCAACATGTGGAAAATCAGAACATCTCTGATGCGTGGGCGCGAATCATTTATGAAATAGTTTGAAATTATTTGTATTTAATTATTTTTTTATTTGAAGCATAGTGACATTTTTGTTCCTATCTCCATCTGGGCCCTACAGATTTTTCCTGAAAACTCCTGCAGCCTCTTTAGAAATTCCTCAGAAAATGCAGTTTTTTTAGAGCCATTATTGAATTCTCCTCTTCCACCCCCTCTCTTTACTTTGTTTTTGTTTCAACCATGCCACTCCCCTCTCGATCACAGTTTTCTGACCTTTTGTTCTTGAATTTCTCTCATTCTCCCCCTGTCTCCTTTCCATCCTACCTCTATAATGACCTGACCTCTCAGGCACAATTTGACCCTCGTTGTCGTGGTGCCAATAAGCCCTCATCAAACAAACAAACAAACATATAATCCAGCTACAATTTAAGACAAGTTTTCATTTTTTATACAAAGGTTAAACCTGTATTTACATGGGTATTCTTACAAAGGTTACCATAGAAACCTGTATTTACATAGGTATGCTTCTCTGACGTTTTATCGGTTGTAATAATTGGGGATTATGTTATAACATGACCAATGTTTCATACATACTTTTCGGTGGGCTAAGTTTTATAAAATAAAAAAAAATATTTGAAGGAATTCTTTCAAACTTGCAAGAAAAGCCTTTGAATGAGTCTCTTGGACTCACCACACCTCCCTTACAGAAATTTTAGCTTGCAGCAAGCTTGCAACACGCTTGTGACAATGTAACAATTTTTAGCTTGTGCATGTGTGCTGCAAGCTTGCAGCAAGCATGCTGCAAGCTAGTATTTGGAACAAATTAGCTTGTGCAAGCTAGCAAACATTCTGCAAGCTAGCAAAACTTTCTGCAAGTTTGTGCAAGCTAACAAATATCTTATTCTAGCTTTTGCAAGCTAATGTTAGCTTGCACAAGCTAGCAAACTAGTATTGTACCAAAAGCTAGCTTGCAGCACGCTTCCTGCAAGCTTGCAGCACTCTTGCGCAGTTAAAAATTGTTAGCTTGTCACAAGCATGCTGCAAGCTAAAATTTCTGTAATGGGGTGTGTTTCAGCTGATGTCACCAGGTCACATGACTTTGTTTATATCGCCATTATGTCAGGGAAAACCATTGTTATCTGCTATACATAATTAGACTTACATACATTTGCATGCAATTATATAAGATTATTTTTGTAAATTGATTATGCCTGAATCTTGCTGTGCCGTTGGTTGCACTACTTAATGTGTACGACGGAATAAAAAGACATTTTCTTGATTTCCATCTGATCCTGATCGATGTTCCAAGTGGGTTTCTGCTGTACGACACGATGGCTTTCAACCTACGGTTCATACTAGGACTTGCAGCGAGCACTTTACATCAGGTATGTAGGCTTTGTCTGAGTATAGCGAACAATCAGCTGGCGTTAATGTTAAAGTTACTCTTCGTATACCCGGTGAAAATATCAAACATAAGGAAAATAAGAAGTAAAATCAGAAGCAAACAAAAAATTGCAAGTAATGAAATTCGCTGAACTGGCACTGGTAGGTTAGCATGTAGTATGTTTGTTGTACGTGTGATGTGTCTGAGCTGTGTGAAGACGGGTGAAATACAATAATGGCACTGCCCTGCAAAATGGGGTTCAGTTGACTTTAGAGTCATGTGATGAATTCCTTCTATAGGAATAGATAATTCACTTCTTTTCATGAGCTTGGTACATGCTTGTAGAATGAAGACAAGCTAAAAGCAATCTGAACGCGAGTTCTCATTAATGTAAGAGATACTAGATAGTACTGTTATACAACACCTTGTTGATTCACCCAAATGTGATGGATGATTCTAAAGCATTGATTGGAAATTTAATTTTCAGGCAACAGTTTGCAAAAATTGCCAGGTAGTATACAATTAGAATTTAATTATTTTCTTAATCTCATAAAAGGTGAAAGGGAGATCACATTATTGTAACAGATACCAATTAGTTGTATACCACCTTGTTGATTTATCTAAATGTGATGGACCTAAAGCTTTGTTGATTGGTTATTTTCAGGCATTTCTTTGTAAAAATTGCCAGATATCATACAATTGGGCTAATTGGTTCATTTCCTCTCATAACAGCTGAAAGGGAGATCACCTTAATGTAAGAGATACCAATTAGTTGTATACCACCTCGTTGATTCATCCAAATGTGATGAATCTAAAGCTTTGTTGATAAGTCATTTCCAGGCATTTGTTTGCAAAAATTGCCAGCTCACTTCCTCTTATAAAAGCTGAAAGGGAGATCACATTATTGTAACAGATGCCAATTAGTTGTAAAACACCTCGTTGATTCATCCAAATGTGATGGATGCAAAGTTTTGTTGATAGGTTTTTTTCAGGCATTTGTTTGCAAAAATTGCCAGACATTATACAATTGGGCGAATTGCTTCATTTCCTCTCATAAAGCTGAAAGGGAGATCACATTAATGTAAGAGATACCAACTAGTTGTATGCCACCTTGTTGATTTATGCAAATGTGATAGATCTAAAGCATTGATTGGTCATTTTCAGACATCAATTGATCTGCAAACATGCCAGATAGTATTAGCAGGCTTTGAATTATTCTTCCGAGGCTCACCACACCTTATAGATTAATGAGCTCACTTGTAGGAAGCCCAAAATTTGAACTGCTATGAGCTTTTTGAATGAACAACTCATTTGAGGCTCAATGAATCTCATTTAATGGTCAAAACAAGCTTGCTCCAAGCAGATATAAGTTCACTTCAAGCCAGATTATTATGACCTGACTGATCTCATACATTTTTTAAGTACGCTCAACTTTTGTAAGAGATATCAATAAGTTGTATACCACCTCGTTAACTCATCCAATGTTGATGATTCTGCATCGATTATTAATTTCAATTTGTATGTATGTAAAATGTATGTGTGTATGTATGTATGTATGACCTTCCAGCGATCCCATAAATCATAAAGTAAGTTCACATTATTGTAAGAGATGCCAATTAGTTATATACTACCTCATTAATTCATCCGAAGATGATGAATCTGTAGCATTATATGGTAATTCTCAGGCAGAAATGACAGATAGTAATAGAAGGCTATGAATGTTTCTCGTATGGTGCTTATCACACCTTTTATTTTTTTTAAACAAACTGGTGAATTTTCCAATAATGAGTTCGTAAAGGTTCCAATTACATCCTCACGGCAAGCTCATTTTGTTAGGTGATGAAGAGCTCGTAAAGGATCTGAATTAGGTCCTCACAGCAAGCTCATTTTGTGAGCTTATGATGAGCTCACAATGAACTCGTAAAGGTTCCAATTACGTCATCGCCACAAACTCATTTGGTAAGCTTTTGACAAACTCCAGGCAAGCATTTTCTTTAAGGGTATGACAGTCTGTTAGCATACCTATTAATGGGAACATAAATGTTCCTATTAATGGGAACATAAATGTTCCTATTAATGGGAACATTTTGCTACATGGAAGCCACCATTTTGTGATATTTTCCATGATCCTTTGCTATCCTTACATTAAAGCTTTATGCAATGTTACATTTTTCAAATTTGAAATATGTTTGGGAAAAATATCTTTTCTAGGGGAAACTTAAAACTTATGAAAATACCTTCATTACTGTCATGGCTACAACTCTTCTACTCCCATTTAATATGTTCACCACGCTGTTTTTTAAATATTAGATAAAATAGACAATAGAGCCTAAGCTTTTAGGCATGAAACGGCCATTTTGAAATTCAAATGTTTTTCAACACAATGACCTAATATTCCAAGTACATAAATTATAAACTATGACATTTTATAACAACATCTGAACAATATGGCTGCATGACTTCAATATTCTCGTGGGTTATAAATGTTCCTATTAATAGGCTACTCCCTGACTGTATGAGCATGCACACCTATAGGCAATAGTATTACGGTCTTTTAATGATTCTTGGATCACTCACACCTGATATAAATTAACCTCCTGCAGTGGGAATCTACCTACTGTGGTGTAACGGTTATCATACCTGTCTACAGACCACGAGGCCCTGGGTTCAAGCCTGGGTTGGGTAGACACGCCAGTGCACCACAACTGGTTATCAAAGGCCGTGGACATTGACTTGGTTGTCGATGTTATGTCTGTCTGTACGTCGTACCTGTGTTCTCGTCTGGGTCGTATTAAGCGTTTCGTGATAGCATTGTTACTATCATAACCGAATACGCAGGCGATGACCCCGTCATTGTAATTGTGTGTTCACTCGTCGTCGGGAAGCCCACAATCGGAACTCTTATGAGCTTTTAGAAAGAATGCTTAGACAAGCTTGCCCCAAGCATATTTAAGCTCATTGCAAGCTTGCATGTTCTGAGGTTATACAAGCTGCCATAAGCACTACAGCAATCTCATAAAATCTTCAGTGAGTTCATCTTTTGTAAGAGATACCAATGATTTGTATGCCACCCCATTGATTTATCCGAAGTTGATGATTCTTTAGCATTGATTGGTATAATAATTGACAAATGTGGTAAAATTATTGGATATTTTGGCCAAAATTTCTTAAAAGTTGGTCAAAATATCTCACAATTGAAGAAAATTTTACCAAAATGAAAGAAATTTCCTCAAAATGAAGGAAATTGTCCAAAAATGAAAGAAATTTTCTAAAATGAAGTAATTTCTCCAAAATTGAAGTGATTTTCCTAGAAATTGGAGGGAAATTTCACGAATATCAAAGGGGATTTCCCGAATATTGAGGGGGATTTCCCGATTAGCAGCAATTGTTGATGGAAACTTTGTTTACCAAGTGCAAGTTTTCCATTTAGCGCTGGAATTTGTTTTTGGATTTTTGGTTCCCTGATTTTTTCCCCTGGATTTTGCCCCCTGGATTTTTGCCCCTTGGATTTTTGCCCCTTGGATTTTTGCCCCCCTGGATTTTTGCCCCCTGGATTTTTGCCCCCTGGATTTTTGCCCCCCTGGATTTTTCCTCCTGATTTTTGCCCCCCCTGATTTTTTCCCTCCTAATTTTTGCCCCCCTGATTTTTGCCTACCTGCAGTCATTTCATCAAAGCTTAAAAGTGCACTCACATTTTTGTAAAGGACACCAAATAGTTATATACCACCTGGTGATTCATCCAAAGAGGCTTAGAATCTAATTTAAGTTTGCCAAAGTTTTGGCTTTCATTATAAAGTCATTAATTTTTCATCTGACAAAATGTGTGAACCAGTAATTATGTCCCACCTCATTTTTGTAAGAGTATACCAATAAGGGATATTCCACCTTGTTGATTCATTCAAAGCTATGTGCATGATTCTAAAGCATGGACAGGAAATTAATCAGTTGGCTATAGTTCTTGTTTTGAAATAATCTTTATAGAAATGTAAGCTAGCTTTAACCTCGTCTTTAGCATGCCGATAGCATGGTATACCTCCAATAATGAGGTTCTATTCCGAAATAAGAAAAATGATCAATTTGCTCAAATTGTTATTGACTTAACTACCAAGGATTGCTCTCACAAATTAAGACATATACTCTAAAAAAAAGAATGGTAAAACTCTAAAAAAGGAATGCTCAAATTTTGACCACAACTTGGTCAACTCTGCACCGAACCAACTTTGGTCAAATTAAATTTGACCACAATATGGTCAAATTTGTCCATAATTATCATATTATGGTTAATTTTGACCACGTTATGGTCGTTTAATTTTGACCAACATTGGTTCGGTGCAAATTTGACCATGTATTGGTCAAATCTGACCATTCATTTTTTAAAATAATAAAACACATCCGTCCTTTAGAAAAAATCTCTTTTCCAAACAGAAAATAGTGCTTTGATTAATTTCTTAACAATTTTCAGCAAGAATTAATACGTTTTTACCCAGCATGCCCACATTCTGGAAGTCGGACATTCGGGAATGTTGTGGTGCACTGCGACGTAACAATGATTTTTTGACGATCTTAAACTTCAGTCAAAGGGGAAAAACAAACAGTCAGTTATCATTGCAGTCAACGGGAGAAAAACCTATTTTTTGTTATTTTGCTAAAAATACTCGACATAATTGATTTTTCTTCACAAATATTGCGTATTAGATAATAGTTTCCAACATATGAGTACCAATAATTTTCGCTGACTGGTTGAGGCGACACAAGTATTCATAAAAAATATTCCATTGACTGTAATGATAAAGTTTCCCCTTCAACTTGGCAAAACGTACTGAGTCCGTACACGGTTTTCGTCGAACCGACCACCTTAATAATTAGGGTAGCTAGCTGTAGGGAACTCCAGCCTTGCATTATCAATTTTTTTCACTAACACCAAATTTTATATTCCTTATCAGTGTCAATAGAGAATTAGAAAATAAACTTTTTTCCCATTTTTACTGCTCGGCAAAGGAAAATTTGTAAATATTTACTTACAATTGTTGTTTTGTCATATTAATCCTCACAGAAATGTCAGCTTGCAGCACGCTTGTGACAAGCTAACAATTTTTAGCTTGCAGCACGCTTGTGACAAGCTGACAATTTTTAGCTTATGCAAGCATGCTGCAAGCTTGCAGTAAACTTGCAGCAAACATGCTGCAAGCTAATATTTGGAACAAATTAGCTTGCGCAAGCTAGTGAAAACTATCTGCAAGCTTGCGCAAGCTAGCAAAATTTGTTCCAAGCTTGCTCAAGCTGACAAATATTTTATGCTAACTTGTGCAAGCTAATGTTAGCTTGCGCAAGCTAGCTAGCTAGTATTTGTTTCAAATACTAGCTTGCAGCACGCTTGCGCAAGCTTGCAGCACGTTTGCACAAGCTTGCAGCACGTTTGTGTAAGCTTGCAGCACGTTTGTGTAAGCTTGCAGCACGTTTGTGCAAGCTTGCAGCACGTTTGTGTAAGCTTGCAGCACGTTTGTGCAAGCTTGCAGCACACTTGCGCAAGCTGGCGCAAACTAAAAATCTCAGCTTATCGCAAGTGTGCTGCAAGCGTGCCGCAAGCATACTGCAAACTAAAATTTATGTAAAGGGAAGTGTTTAGTTTTGTGTATGATCAAGAAAATGAGTACTGTAAAGTGTTAAATACATTGAAGTTGTGGGGGGCATGCTACATCTAAAAAAAACTAATCATCCCATGTAATTCAGATTTAAATAAAGAATTGCAATTATTGAGTCAATTTTGAAAGCATCAACTGAAGGTCTTGTTTGGTGATTAAGTATTAACCCTCTGATATGGAAGACAATGTGGACGGAATGGGGAGGAAAGTGTTAAATAACCTGATTTTGTTTTAGAGGTAGTCTTTAGTTCATAGCCACATAACTTAGCATAACATATTAAGACAGCTTTGAAGTGCATAATTTTAATCTTGTTTCTATAGGTTGCCTGCATTTGACATTTCTTTTGTTTTTATTTCAAAAATGGAGGAAAGTTTTTGTTAAAATAAGGAAAAAATTACTGGGCAAAGCCAAAAAATGTTGTTTCTGCAATCCTGCTATTATATAAAAAGCAAAGATACGCAAAAACAATAACTTTGGTGTTGAAATTTAGAACAATGCAAGTCTTGTTTTTATTTGGCTTGTATGTGCAAATACAATATATTTAGAAGACCATTTATTGATTACTTACAAGCCAATGCTTTCCACAGAAGAAGAGATATGTATGTACATTTGACATTTGTGCCTTTTCTAAAGGTTGCAAAGCGCTTAAGGATGTTGCAAATCTAGAACACAAAAAGATTGGAATAAAGAATGTTAAGTTAAAGGAAAACATGGGATTTTATCATTATGTTTGATGATTAGGGTTTTAGTCTTTTAAATAGGTCACAACCACCTCACTCACTCCCACCTCACTCACGCCCACCTCACTCACGCCCATCTCACTCACTCCCACCTCACTCACTCCCACCTCACTTACTCCCACCTCACTCACTCCCACCTCATTCACTTCCACCTCACTCACTCCCACCTCACTCCTCCCACCTCACTCCTCCCACCTCACTCCTCCCACCTCACTCCCTCACCACCCCACCTCACTCCTCCCACCTCACTCACTCCCACCTCACTCACTCCCACCTCACTCACTCCCACCTCACTCACACCCACCTCACTCACTCCCACCTCCTTATTGGCTCCCCCAACCCCTCTGCAACAATTGCCATTGCACCCTAACAATCCATCACGTTCTCCTTGCTTTCCCCCTGTACAACCTTCCCAAAACTTCCCTCGCTCTCCACAACTCGATTGCTGAGTTCTTCCAGAAAAATGCTCCGGATAAAATTATCTCCTTCCTTTATCATGCTTCCCACTACCACCATATTTCATTCTCCTCTTCCACCCCCTCTCTCTACTTTTTTTTTTTTTTTTTTTTTTTCACCCATGCACCTCGTCTCTCGATCACAGCTTTCTGACTTTTTGTTCTTGAATTTCTCTCATTCTCCCCCTGTTTCCTTTCCTTCCTACCTCTAGAATGATCTGACCTCTCAGGCACAATTTGACCCTTGTTGTTATGGTGCCGTTAAGCCCTCATCAAACAAACAAACAAACATTCAAATTGTCCAATAGAGAGGTAGTATATAACGCACATCCGAACGGAAGGAAATCCAGGCAATAGGTGATGTTTTCTGTTGCGTGTGCTTGTTTTAGACATCACAAGATGTAATCCACCGAAGATTTGTACCAAAATGTCAAGACTACATCGGAACTCACTTTGGTAGATCCCCCGAGGCAAGATAAATGAATTTGCGATTTGTTTGTATGTTTATTGGAAGGTCAAACAGAAGATCAGAGGAGACTGAAGCAGACTAAGATACTTTATTTGGCATGGTGCTTCCGAATGAACTGTAAGAAGATTATTGTTACGTCAATCAATGTATGTGAGAGCAAATATCTGGTTCTTACATTTTAAAGCAGTGTTCTTCATTCTCAGTCAGAGGCGTAGACCAGCATTAAAAAAGTGAGGGGTTTGAGAAGGTCCTAGACCCCTTCCTTCCCCATCCCTCCCCCACCATCCTAAGGTGAAGTGTTCATATTTAAACCACTTTTAGGGCATTAATTTTTTTTTGGGTAAAACAATAAAATTAAAAAAACACAAAGATTATCCTAATTTTTGAAACATTCCTGAAAAAGTGTGTGTGTGCGAGGAAGAGGGAGGGGGGGGGGGGAGGTGACTGGACTCCCCATTCCTCCCTGTAGCTACACCACTCTTTTCAGTTGTGTCACCATGTCTTTTTTGAATATTTGAAGAATGAAGCCACATTCAACAAAGTTACATTAAATAGGACACTTAAGCTTCTTAAATCATGCTAATAGCTTATAAATGCTGAAGAAGAGCCCTTCCAATGTTCATCAATCTTAAATTCACAGATTTTTATTTCGGTAATCTAGATCCCATATTGCATGTTTTTGCATTCTAACGTGTGGTAGAATTAAATTGGTAGGTCCCTGCGGAATAAAGTTATTACCATCATTAACAGATTTAATTACTTTCATATGTCACAAAATAAGGGAGAAAGTTTTGGGCATTTAATAGTATCTTGTATGAAATGTACACTTGTTTTCACAGGAATTGTTGTTTTGCCTGGTACAGTAGTCTGTGGTATAGAAAGATTGAAGGAATTATACTTAACCTAGATTGAGTGAATCAGATGCCATTTTGTTGTTTGTCCATCTACAAAATGATACAGTTTATCTCCATTTTTGGTGAGCATAATGCGGAACATAATGCGGAGCGTAATGCCAAGCATAATGCCAAGCATAATGCCAGGCATAATGCCAAGCATAATGCCAAGCATAATGCCAAGCTTAATGCCAAGCTTAATGCCAAGCATAATGCCAAGCATAATGCCAAGCATAATGCCAAGCATAATGCCAAGCATAATGCCAAGCATAATGCCAAGCATAATGCCAAGCATAATGCCAAGCATAATGCCAAGCATAATGCCAAGCATAATGCCAACCTATGTAATTGCGATTTCGGCCGTCCGTCCACAATTTCTTCCTAAGATTTTCTCAGAAATGTTAAAAAGGTTTTTGAGAATTCTTCACAAAATGTTAGTTTCTTCAGAGTTCCTCAGAAAAAGTTTTTCAGAAACACTTAAGACAAATTGAAGACTAGTTTACTTAAAAAGTCTACAAAACATTTCATATTTTCTCAGAAGATAACTGTAAAATGATATAATTTTCCAATATTCTTCAGAGATCCTCAAGCAGACCAGATTTTTGGTTCGCATGCAAAGCTTAATGCGAACGTATGTAGTGGCAATTTAGTCTGTCCGGCCGTCCACAGTTTTTTCCTGAGATTTCCTCAGAAATGTTAAAGTTTTTTGAGAATTTCTCTGAAAATGTTAGTTTCTTCAGAGTTCCTCAGAAAAAGTTAAAGTTTCTTTAGATATCCTTATGGAAGGTTAGAATTTCCTTACACTTAAGATAGGATTGAAGACTAGTTTCCTTAAAAAGTCTACAAAACAATTTTCTTAGAAGATAACTGTAAAATGATACAATTTTTCAATATTCTTTAAAGATTCTCAAGTGTCTCTCTTGTAGCACTTGAGATTTAAAATTCTTTAAAATCTTTGGGCACCAACAGTTGTATCAGGCGTAATAATTAAACTCCGCCTTTATTATTGTGTTCATTTGCATGAAGTTGCTACAGTATATGAACTGACCAGACTTTTTTATTTAGTATGCTTAGGGAATGTGACACGATGTGATTGCATATGGACAAAGGGAGGGATGCCATGTGGGACATGGCTGGGGGTCATGTGGGACATGGCTGGGGGCCATGTGGGACATGGCTGGGGGCCATGTGGGACATATGATATAATATATACGATGTGGTATACACCAAGGGCTATATCAGGCATAATTATTTGACTCCGCCTGTTTTTTTTTCTTATTCAACAACTCATTTGCATAAAAGTCATTATTTGAACTGACACTTTCATACATAGTTTGCTTAATCAGGGACTGTGATAGCTAGGATGAAACTTCTTATGGAGCCTATGGGACGTCATATGGGACATGGGGTGGGATACCATGCAGGACATAGGTTGGAATGCCATGGGATGGAATGCCATGTGGGACATGGGATGGAATGTGGGACATGGGGTCCCACCCCATTTCAACATGGGAGGACTGTGATAGCTAGGATGAGACTTCTTATGGAGCCTATGGGATGTCCGACTTGGGGTGGGATGCCATGTGGGACATGGGGTGGGATGCCATGTGGGCCATGCATGGGGTGGGATGCCATGTAGAACAGGGTGGAATGGGATGGTGGGATGCCACGAGTAACAGTGTGACATTGGTGGGGATGTCATGTGTGACATTGGTGGGGATGTTATGTGTGACATTCGTGGGGATGGCATGTGTGACATAGGGCAGGATGCCATGTGTGACATAGAGTAGGAGGCTATGTGGGACATAGGGTAGGAGGCCATGGGGACATGGAATGTGATGCCATGTGGGACAAAGTAGGATGTCATTTGGACATTGGGAGATATACCATGTGAAACATATGATGGGATATAAGGTGGGATGCCTTGTGGGACATCAGGTGTGAAGCCACTGATGGGGGACACAGTTAGGGATACCATGTGGGACATAGGGAGGAATGTCATGTGGTACATAGGGAGGAATGGCATGTGGTACATATGGTTGGATTAATGTGGGACATACATGTAGGATGGGATCCATATAGGACATAGGGTGGGATGCCATGTGGGTCATAGGGTGGGATGCAATGTGGGACATATGGTAGAATGCCTTGTGGGACATATGGTGGAATGCCATGTGAGACATAATGTATGGTGGAATGCCATGTGGGAGATATGGTGGAATGCCATGTAGGACAAGGCGTGGAAGGGGATGTGGGACACGAGGTGGTATGTGGGACATGAGGTGGGATGTCATTTGGGATGTGGGACATGGGATGTAGGACATATGGTGGAATGCCATGTAGGTCATAGGATGGGATGCCCTGTGGGACATATGATGGAATGCCACGTGGGACAAGGGATGGGATGTGAGACATAGGGTAAGATGTAGGGTAGAAGGCCATAGGGACATGGGATGTGATGCCATGTGGGAACATGGGATGTGATGCCATGTGGGATATCAAGGAGCATGTCATTGGGACATTGGGAGGGATACCATGTGGAACACATGGTGGGATCCAATGTGGGACATAAGGTGGGATGCCATGTGGGACATCGAGTGGGAAGCCACTTAATTCTCCTCTTCCACCCCCTCTCTACTTTGTTTTTGTTTCAACCATGCACCTCCCCTCACGATCACAGCTTTCTGACCTTTTGTCCTTAAATTTCTCTCAATCTCTCCCTGTTTCCTTTACTTCCTATCTCTAGAATGATCTGACTTCTCAGGCACAATTTGACTTTAGTTGTTGTGGTGCCGTTAAGCATTCATCAAACAAACAAACAAACAAACTGATGCGGGACATACAGCGGGATGCCATGGGTGACATAGAGAGATATGTCATGTTGGACATAGGAAGGGATGTCATGTGGTACATATCGTTGGATTAATGTGGAGCATATGGTGGAATGCTATGTGGGACATGGTGTAATGCCATGTGGGACATATGGTGTAATGCCATGTGGGACATATGGTGGAATGCCATGTGAGACATACTGTATGGTGGAATGCCATGTGGGAGATATGTGGGATAAGGCATGGGATGGGATGTTATGTGGGACATATGGTGGAATGCCACATGGGATGGGATGTCATGTGGGAGATATGGTGGAATGTCATGTGGGAGATATGGTGGAATGTCATGTGGGACAAAGGATGGGATGAGATGTTATGTGGGACATGGGGTGGGATGCTATGTGGGACATGGGATGCGATGTGGGATTTCTTGTCAGATGTCATTTTTATAATTGGCTGGGTCCTATCGGTGTCAATTTGTATGGGCATGACAGTATTTACCGTTCTAGTTCATCCTGAATTTAGAGGTTTTGCCCTTCCAAGTCTAAATGGTCTACTAAATTGCCTGGATCTAGCTGCAGTTTAGCTGTTGCTACTGTAGCTTCAGAGACTTCGTTCGACCCTTCAGTCTAAATGGTCTACTAAATTGCCTGGATCTAGCTGCAGTTTAGCTGTTGCTACTGTAGCTTCAGAGACCTCGTTGGAGCATCATCATCATCATCATATCGCGCATATTCGGGCACTGTCGACAAAGATTCTCCACTGCTTGCGATCATCCATGGCACCTGGCAGGACATCTCTTTTAATTCCAGTGTCCTTCTCAAGAACATCAATGTAGGTTATTGCTGGCCTACCACGAGTTCTTTTTCCATGTTTTGGGTCCCAGAAAAGTGTCTGATGTATGACTTCATCTCTGCTCCTCCAACAGTGGCCAGCAAATTTAAGGCGCCTTGCCTGGATGACTTTAGAAATAGGCTTTAAGTTTCCATAAAGTTGGCTGTTGGAGCATCATGGGCTCATATTTCTCAGAACTTCTTTCCAAATAATAGTTTGGGGTAAAAGTTCAAATTGTGACTGAGCTGGCAGCAAACCTATTAAGAGCGAGCTCACCATTTCTATTTGGGAGTTGGAATCAATGTTTATCCAATGTCATCTCACAACATTCTGATGTATTAAAGAGGCAAACTCATCATATTGACACAATGTTTAGAATTTGATTTAAATTGTTTGATTGTAATTTCAACCAATTGCTGCTTGATTCGTTGGCTCTTATTTCATGGTATATCCTAATTAAAATCCCCGTACAAGTCAAGACATCCCTTACAGAAAAACTAGGTTGTCGCAAATTTGCAATTAGCTTTTTGCTTTGCCTTTTTTCTTTCTTTCTTTGTAATCTTTTGTCTATCATTGTACTATTATCTTTTTACTATTTCACTTTCAGTTTGTTTTTCTCTGACAAAAATGTTAAAAAAAAAACCAAAGTTTCTCGTAATCAAGTTACAGAAAAAACTAGCTTGCAGCAAGCTTGCGACAAGGTAACAATTTTTAGCTTGCGCAAGCAGCTGCACAAACTTGCTGCAAGCTTGTAGCAAGCTATTATTTGGGACAAATGCAAACTTGCTAGCTTGCGCAAAGTACATTAGCTTGCGCAAGTTAGCAAAAAATATTTGTTAGCTTGCGCAAGCTTGCAGAAAGCTTTTGCAAGCTTGGGGAAAGGTTTTTGCTAGCTTGCGCAAGCTAATAAGTTTGCATTTGTCCCAAATACTAGCTTGCCGCAAGGTTGCAGCAAGTTTGCGGAAGCTAAGAATCTTAGCGTATTGCAAGCTTGCAGCAACCTAGTTTTCCTGTAAGGGATGTTGTGCACTCTGCATGAAACTTCACACACACAACGTGCCATGCGTACAAACAGACATAAATCTTGCACGTACCACAACCGGAAGTGACGTAAATGTTATAACAAGTTTGCATATGTCCCAAATACTAGCTTGCCGCAAGGTTGCAGCAAGTTTGCGCGAGCTAAGAATGTTAGCTTGCAGCAACCTAGTTTTTCTGTAAGGGACGTTATGTACTCTGCATGAAACTTCACACACACAATGTGCCATGCGTACAAACAGACAGGAATCTTGCGCGTACCACAATCGGAAGTGACAAAATGTTATCATCCCACAATTTTACTGTGAGGAAACACCCTCTTTAAAAACTATTAGAAATGATCTGTTTTATACAGGAGTTGAATTTTCGTATCTCATATTTCTAGCTAATCTCAAAATTTAACTTTGTACAGGATTGATTGCTTGCTCACTGCAAGCGTAAAGAACATCTTCATACATCTATAAGGAACTCAAACCTCTAAAATGATTTATTATCCTGCTTAAGTGTCACTTCAGCAGTTAAGTTGTTTCTCCCAACCGTTACCAAGTGTTTGAATAAAGTTTAATTCGCTCACATCTTCCTTAAAATTTATACGCTCGGAGCTATATTGGCACCTCTGACTTCTTCTGAGGAAAATAGGGACTTGATTTTGTAAACTTCATTACAATTGATCTCGACAGCTCTGTTCTCACTAGAGTATGAGGTCAGGATCAGACCCACCCTTACAGAAATATTAGCTTGCAGCAAACTTGTAGCATGCTTGCGACAAGCTAACATTTTTAGCTTGCGCAAGCATGCTGCAAGCTTGCAGCAAGCGTGCTGCAAACTAGTATTTGGAACAAATTAGCCCGCGCAAGATAGCAAAAACTATCTGCAAGCTAGCAAAACTTTTTGCAAGCTTGCGCAAGCTAACAAATATTTTATGCTAGCTTGCGCAGGCTAATGTTACTTTGCGAAAGCTAGCATTTGTTCTAAATACTAGCTTGCAGCACGCTTGCAGCATGCTTGCACAAGCTAAAAATTGTTAGCTTGCCGCAAGCGTGCGGCAAGCTAAAAAATGATGTAGGAGCACTTCAAGTGATGGCCCGATAAGATTCTCAAAGAAACATCTGTAACCAGAGGCGGTGGAAGAATGTTTGAATCTGAGGAACACAGGATCACATCTAAGGGGCACTTTCTGTTGTATTTTCAAAGTATGTAGCACATATATATACATATATATATATATATATATATATATATATATATATATATATATATATATATGTATATAAATAGTTTTATATAGCTGCAAGCTAGTATTTGGAACAAATTAGCTTGTGCAAGCTAGCAAAAACTGTCTGCAAGCTTGCACAAGCTAGCAAAACTGTCTGCAAGCTTGTGCAAGCTAACAAATATTTTATGCTAGCTTGGTACAAGCTAACAAATATTTAATGCTAACTTGCGCAAGCTAATGTTAGCTTGCGCTTTGTTCCAAATACTAGCTTGCAAGCACGCTTTCTGCAAGCTGGCAGCACGCTTTCTGCAAGCTTGCAGCATGCTTGCACAAGCTTGCAGCACGCTTGCGCGAGCTAAAAATGTTAGCTTGTCGCAAGCATGCTACAAGCTAAAATTTCTGTAAGGGCAGAGGTGAAGGGTTTTTAATTTTGAAAAAGTCCAATATGAAGGGCTGCTGGGCCCAGTGTATGCACGCAAAGTGTGTGAGTTTAGTCTTTTTAGGGCGATATTTGTGGTAATTTCTTGAATGTAATATTAAAAGATCAGATATACTCTCTTTGAAAGGGCACTTTTGAGAAAAGTAGGTGCATGCCCCCCACCCTCCCCCTCCCTCCCTCCCCCATATGATCATCTTAATAACGGAATATACAGATGTAACTTTTCATGTATTTCCCGCGAACGTATGTCACTATGTATACTTCAGTATACATGTTCTGTGTAACACATAATATATTTTTCAGTCACCCAGTATTTTTCAAAGTTCAGTTCACTCAGGCTCATACCCCGCAATCAGATTGCCTGCAGTGGATCTAATCGTGAGTTTACACTCAAGTGAGAATGCATCATACTGTTTTTTTCTACAATCATCGAGCAAGGTTATCGTTTGGATCCTGATCCTGATGATTAGTGTGAACACATTCGCAAGCTTTATTTACAAATGGCGTGTTCCTAGGAGTTGTTGAGTTTGTAGCCTAAAGGCTTTTGAGCTCTATTAAATTTTGTACACGTTTTGTACTTTCTGTTTTTTATCATAACACAGGTAAAAAGATATAGTTATTTTTAAAGGATTAGTTTAGTGGTCAAGCATGTCCATCTTTTATGAAAGAAGACTTCAAAAGAAACAAAATGGTGAAGAAAGCATTCAAAAATCTTATTCTGTTAATGAGATGTTCAAGTTTAAAGCTCTGTCTTACCTGTGTAGAAATAGCTGGTGTAGTAAGTCTACTATGGAAAGTTGGCATCTTTATCCTCACACTCTTAACAATTGTTAATGTAATTTGAATAATTTTTTGTTCTTGAATTTTCACTATTTTAATTATTTTTCCTCAAACTTTCTTCAGGTGGTATATTATAAATAACCTTCCTAGATTCAGTTTTACTTCTTTTTTCTAACATATCCCTTGGTGTAAGCCACAAAATAACAGGACAAAATATGATAGAATACATAAAGACTTCTGAGAAATTTGAGGCTGTTACATCACAACTAGTCTGATTTCAGTCGTTTCTACAGAAATGATACTAAACTTTAAACTAAGATATCTTCTTAATGAAATAAGGTTTTTTGAATGTTTTCTTTACTGTTTTGTTTCTTTTGAAGTCTTTCATATAAGATGGACTTGCTTGACCACTGAACTAATCCTTTAATTTCTCTTTAGCGGAACAAGTTTTTTAAAATGTTTTCTTCACTGTTTTGTTTCTTTTGAAGTTCTCTTTCATATAAGATGGACTTGCTTGACCACTGAACTAATCCTTTAAGGCTTTCACTGAAGTCTCTCTTTCCGAGATGTAAGAGGGATTTGTTTCAAGAGCTGAAATCTTTTAAAGAAAATAAAGGAAAAGTTAAGTTGTATACAACAATGATATATCCAGGCTTCCAATTGTCCTTGCGTTAAGCCTTGAGAAAATCTCTATTAGATTTCTTTTTAATTTCAGATTTAATTTATTCTTCTTAAACTGTATTATTGTAACTTGCTGCTGCAGCATGCTGTACTGTGTACATGTATGCTCGTCTGCAGAGTTGAGGACCAACAGATTGTACACAAAAATGGGGCTCAACCTTTTATTTAGTTCAAATAGTGTTTGATGAAATTTGAGAGGAATTTTTAAGTGAAGTAATTGTTATTTAAAATTGTTTGTGAAGACAGATGTTATATTTCCAGCTGTAAATTAATATACATTTTTGTGTATCTCTTGTTTCCATTATATTAACAGCTATTTTCAAAATTGATTTCTATAGTCAAAATAGACTGGTATAAAGCCTTCACATTACCATTATACTACTTTTTTGGTACTTAATAAACTATGTACCAGAATAGCAAACATAAATTTTCTTAGTCCTCCAGATTTGTCTCTCACTGCATTTCCTGTTCTGCCTCTTTCGTTGCATAATGTCTTGGTAATGTCATTAAGCTCTTTCATTCTACGAATACCCGCTGCCTTTTCAGCAGAAGTAACCATGTCATCTACCCACTTTTGTCCTTTATTTCTCTTGACTTCTTTATCTTTTTCACAGTGGTTAGCTCTCAAGTTACCTTTAATTCAATCTGACTTGGCCTGTTTAATATTACTCCTCAGCCTTTTTCTCTCCTCAACTAACTTCCAAGATTCTTTACTGATCCATGATTTTTTGCCCCTTTTCTTGTATCCTAAAACCTCTTTTGCTGTCTCATTGTACGCTTTTTGGATGTTTTGCCACTTACTCTCTACTATATCATCACCTGTCTCATCATTATAATCTTGTAGGACATCATATCTATTTCTTAACTTGACAGAAAACTGGGCTCTCATGAGGAAATAACCTTTGTTATGAAGAATGGTCCATCAATCATTGATGGGTTTTGCACAAAGTCCTCCAAAGCATATAATGTATATTTATATTTGGGCTCAGCCAAGGACTAACCTGATTCACATCACTGAACAGCAGTTATGTACCTTGAGCCCTAGATGAATGACCTATTGTGTACAGTGTAACAGTAGCTGGTTGCTAACAAGTGAACTGTGAATAGACTATGAATATGCTGTAAGTTAAGAAGGTATAGATTACTTCTAAGTTGTGTATGGTGTAACAATAGCTGGTTGCTAGTCAATGAAGTGTGAAGAGTCTCTTGGGTTGAATGGTGTGGATTACCCCTGATTTTGAGAAAATTGAGGGTGTCGAGTTGGAGGGGTCTAAGGGCCAAAAATTCTTAATGGCTGGCTGTTGTAGCTTGATAGTATTGTACTTCATCTTATCTTCGTTTACCTTCTGATTTTCTTCCCTGACTTTACTGTGATTTATTCTCCAGGGATAGGCAGATTTAAATAAGATCATGCGAAATGTGTATATCGATCATTAATCAATATGATCAATATATTGATCATTAATTTGGAGGCCATTGTGGCTATGGTAGGTTAAGTTTGTAAGTGTTCAGTGTGAGTGTGCAAAAAGATTATTGATATGAGTTGTAAAATTACATGTTGACTGAGGTATATGTTTAGTGGGAAGAAATATTGTGCCCCTTTCTTCCCCAACCTGCTAAAATTGAGAATTAAAAAATATTGGAACTGGACCAATCTAATATCAACATGTAATTGTTGCATTTAAAGCACATTTGTTGCTTTTGAATCAATTTCTTTGAAGCAAGATCAAAATCTGAAGTAAAAAAAGTCATTACAAGAGAAAGGTTAATCTTAATTTGGAAAGTATAAGAGAGCCCCCGCTTCCACAGTGGCAAAATTCTAGCTATATACCTATACCGCTAGTCTATTAAATGCCATGGCAGCATAGTATATCTAGGCACAGTTATCTAGGCACATTGGAAAGGATGAACAAACAAGGGGCAAACACCCCCTACCACTTCCTGAAACACCTCCCCAACAAGGCCACCACTACCTTACTCACCATCCTCAACCACATTTGGTCCTCACACTCCTTTCTCCTTATCTGGAGGACAGCTATTGTCACGCCGTCCCTAAACCGGGGAAGGACAGTACCGACCCCTCCAGCTACCGCCCCATCGCCCTCACCTGCTGTCTCTGTAAAATTATGGAAAGGATCATTACCCAGAGACTAAACTGGTTCCTTGAGACCAATAGAATCCTCTCCCCTCACCAGAGCGGGTCCGGAAACGTTGCAATACCCTGAACCATTTAATTACACTCGACACTGCTATCCAGGTATCCTTCGCGAAAAAGGAACACCTCATTGCTTATTTCGACCTCAAGAAAGCTTTCGACACTACTTGGAAATACGGCATTATCCGCAAACTTTACACCATCGGCCTCAGAGGCCATCTCCCCATCTTTATTCAAAACTTTCTCTCACCCAGGCAGTTCCAAGTTTGTATTGGCCACACCCTCTCTAACCCGTACCCCCAAGAAGAGGGCGTCCTCCAAGGCAGCATCCTCTCTCCCACTCTCTTCAACCTGAACATTAATGACATCGCCAATAACCTTGGCCCCAACATCAAAGGTACCCTCTACGTGGATGACTTCACCATCTTCTACTTCTCCCCTAGCTTTCCTATTGTTAAAATAGGCTCCAAATCAGCCTCAACCAGCTGCAAATCTGGAGCAACAATAATGGTTTTAAATTCTCCGAAGACAAGACAGTCTGCATGCACTTTTGTCATTTCAACAACCTCCACCCCAACCCGAACTTCATGCTCAATGGTAATCGCATCCCTAAAGTTGAACACACAAAGTTCCTGGATTTAACTCTAGACCACAAGCTCTCCTACAAACAACACATCACCAACCTCAAACAGAAATGTAACAGCTTCCTCAACCTTCTTCGCCTCCTCTCCAACACCACTTGGGGTGCAAACCGCCATGCTCTCCTCAAAATCTTCAGGCTCACCATTCGTGCCAAGCTTGACTATGGCAATATTGTCTACTGTGTCGCTCACAACTCATACCTCAACCACATCATCACTATCCAAAATGAAGCCCTCAGGCTTTGTCTAGGTGCCTACAGGACCTTCCCAATCACCAGTTTTCATGTTGAAGCAAACCTCCCCTGCCTTTCTACTTAGATGTGGAAAGCTTAGCCTCTCCTATGCTTTTAGAGTCCTCACCAACACCCAGAACCCTGTTTACAACCTCATTAGATACCCCAATTTCTCCATCCTCTTTGTTAGGACTAAAACCCTATCCCCCTCCCTTTAGCTTACGCATTAAATCAGACCTCCATCTCGGCATCAGCCCCGCCACTCTCGGCACCTTCTCCTGGCCCACTTTTTCTCCTTGGGCCACCCCCCTCCCTTCTCTCCACCTGGGCCTCTCCACCTGGGCCTCTCCACTCATCACAAAACCCAAACCCACCCTAACCTCTTCATCAATCTCCACAATCAAATCAAAGACCAACTCTCAAACTACACCTCCATCTATACTGATGGCTTTAAGGAAGGCAACAAGACATCTGCTGCTGCCGTCATCCAAGACATCACCCTCAGTAGCAGACTTCCTGACTACTCGTCCATCTTTTCAGCCAAGGCAAAGGCCATCGTCCTCGCCCTCAACTTGATTGAGTACTCTTTGCTCAGCCACTTTGCTATCTTCTCTGACTCCAAGGCTGTTCTTACTTCTTTACTCAATCTTGAATGGGATAACTTCACATCCCACCTCCTCCTATGGAAACTCCTTTCACCCACCCTCTGCAGGAAAAGTATTCTTTTCTCCTAGATACCCAGCCATGTTGGCAATGACAGGGCTGATGCAGCCGCTAAGCTTGCCCTCAACCTCCAATCTACCCCTTTTCCCAAAACCTTTCCTGACATCAAACTGCTTACCGCTTCCCTTGTTCATGACCACTGGCAAACCTCATCAGACTTTCAAATTGATAACAAACTCCACATCATCCAACCCACCATTCCGATAAAACCCACCATCAACAACCTCTCTCGTTTCGACAACATTCATATTACCCGTATTAGAATAGGTCACACCCACCTTACTCACTCCCACCTCCTTATTGGCTCCCCCAACCCCTCTGCAACAATTGCCATTGCACCCTCACAGTCCACCACAATCTCCTTGCTTGCCCCCTGTCCAAGCTTCCCAGAGCTTTCCTCACTCCCCACAACTCAATTGCTGGTTTAAAAAAAAATAAAACCTCCTGAAAAAAATTATCTCCTTCCTTCATCATGCTTCCCTCTACAACCATATTTAGTCCACCTCTTCCACCCCCTCTCTCTACTTTGTTTTTTTCACCCATGAACCACCTCTCTCGATCCCAGCTTTCTGACTTTTTGTTCTTGTGTTTCTCTCATTCTCCCCCTGTTTCCTTTCCTTCCTACCTCTAGAATGATCTGACCTCTCAGGCACATATTGACACTCATTGTCATTGTGTCGTTAAGCCCTCATCAAACAAACAAACAAACAAGGGATAAAACTACTCAGAACATTGTAAAGAAATGTCTGTCTGTTCAGTGGCATTACTAGTGGAGGGCATAGAGAAATTCATATATGTATGTATGTATGTATGTATGTATGTATGTGTGTGTATGTATGTATGTATGTATGTATGTATGTGTGTGTGTGTATGTATGTATGTATGTATGTATGAATGTGTGTGTGTATGTATGTATGTATGTATGTATGAATGTATATATATATATATATATATATATATATATATATATATATATATATATATATATATATATATATATATATATATATATATATATATATATATATATGTATATATATATATATATATATGTATATATATATATATATATATATATATATATATATATATATATATATATATATATAAAATATAATGAATGGAGGGGTGTATTTAAATACATTGTGTTATGCATTAAAGTCTACAAAGATGTTTACTTTCTTGTTCTTTCCAAGGCGAATAATGAAAGCCGCTTTGATTTTAGTGCCCCAGCCCCTAAATGTCAAAATATTTCACAAGGGGAGCTGAATCCTCATGAGTCCTTCACCCTTCCTCTACAGTCCCCCTCCTCCAAAGTTCCCCCTCCAAAGTCCCCCTCCTCCAAAGTCCTCCTCCAAAGACCCCCTCCAAAGTCCCGCTTCTCCAAAGTCCCCCTCCTCCAAAGTCCCCCTCCTCCAAAGTCCCCCTCCTCCAAAGTCCCCCCTCCTCCAAAGTCCACCCCTCCTCCAAAATCCCCCTCCAAAGTCCCCCTCCTCCAAAGTCCATCCCTCCTTTAAAATCCCCCTCCAAGGTCCCCTCCAAGTCCCCCTCCTCCAAAGTCCCCCTCCTCCAAAGTCCCCCTCCTCCAAAGTCCCCCTCCTCCAAAGTCCCCCATCCAAAGTCCTAAGACTTCTGGATGCTCTGGTACTGCTGTTTTGTTTTGTCAATTGTAATGTGTATTATAATGCAAGATGAATGTATATAACGGAAAGTGATATATTGCCCCACAAACAGGGAGGTCTTGACCTCTTAGGGTGAGGATGGTCCTACTTCCAAAACTGTCAAAACTTCCCTGTATGCTGGGCAATATATCACTTTCCGCGTTTTACCACTTACTTGTTCTAATGATGGAGCTATTAACTAAAACATGTTCTAATGTATCAAATCATAACTGTGCTTTTAATCAAGGTCAAGAAAAATAGATGGCAGCAAATACATTTGAAGGAAAAGTATTTTTTTGTAGTATTAAGCATCTGCAAGTTGGTATCATTCAATGGTTGTGTTTTACTTTGGCTTAAAGTAAGACATCAAACTCTGAAAAATGCAGATATCAACTTATTTCAATTGTTTAATTATCTTAATTAGAATGGGGAATCTTTCTTGTGGTGATGTTTTGTAGTGTACATAGGTGTAGGAACCCGGGGAGCACTGGCGACAGGTGTCCCCACCTTTCCGAAAAACAACAAAAGTGCCCCTTTTGAAAATGAAAAGTGCCTCTTAAATGCTGTCCCAATAGTTGAAAACTGGCGTCTTTTGTCAGTCTCATGTACGGGAGGAATATGTCCCCATTGGGAAAGTGCCCCTTTCTAAAAATGAAGTGCCCCTTTTCACTTTGCTTGTTGTTTTGGGCTCACTTATCCTATCTACAGATCCGGATGGGGAGCATATGATTTGAGAATGCCCCTAAGAGGTCATGTAGTGGTACCGTGTATTTTAAAGGGAAACCCTTGCTTTAAAAAGGTGTGAAAAAATATAAATGGCAAAATTTGTTGGGATACCTGTATCTGAAGTCCTAATGTAACATCATCTGGAATTCAGGAGTGTTCCCATGGAGATTGGAACCCAAGGGGATTAGTGGTGGTACCAGGCACCACAAACTGGGAGGGGCATTTGGGAACCTGCAGCCCTATACCTCTCAACATTTTCTCCTTGGATTTGGATGAAGTGGGGAACAAGTCCCATTGTCATCACCATGGTGTCACTATTGTGAGACCTATACCCAGTGGTGGTACTACTGGGTGTAGCACTGCCTCCCCATCCCCCTCCCATTAAGATTGCTATTTTCCCCCTCCCCTTAAGATCGCTATCCCCTCCCCCCCTCCCCTCTTCCAAGAGACAAAATACCCTTCCCCTCCACATTTGCTCCTCGGTTTTGGACAAATTGTGGGACAAATCAATTTTTGTGAGATGGAATGGGACAGTCCCTAAGTCATCCCTGTGACACCACAACTGGGGAGGGAGGGGGGGGGGGATTAGAGGGGGGGTTGCTTTGGACATGGAATTTTGCAAGGTTCTTTTAGTCCCAAATGACAATCTATTAATTGTAAAATACCTCAGGGCAAAAATATAATAAGATTAGCATTAATGCAGCAAAATTAGTGTCATTTTTGTTTCCAAATTTTACATTAAAACACATTTGTCCCACATTTCCCAATTAGTGTATGTTATGGTTTGTTTACACTTTAACTATGTCAATTAATTCTTTAACGATGTTATTTTATCAATCATTAATTCTTTTAAGATGGAAGAGAATATTGTACACAACATGAAAATACTTGATAGCAGTTTTAAAGTTACATATCCAAACATTTATTATGCTTTCAAAATGCTTGATTCTTCAAAATTCGGCCAACTCTGGTTGTCATGGAAATGATCATCAACAACTTAAAGTAAACAAATTTAAGCTAAAAATCAGTAGACTTTAAGAAAATCTTTAAATTACATTTGAAAAGATCAAATATGACAAAAATAAAATTGGTTTTGAAATAAAACCAGTCACTTGGTTTTTGCACTGCCATGGGTTGAACTATAACATCATTGACGTCTAGTTGTTTCCAAATTTCGAGCCCGAACATAACCACGGAATGAATATGTTCATGGTTTCGAAATTCTTAGACAGCGATAGATTTTGTGGAATTGGATATTTTGTTTATTTTCATCGCCATAGTACAAAGCCTAATCCTAGGAACAAAATGTAAGATTTTGGCTTAGTCTATTTGATTCTTTCTAAATAATGATTTTATGAAGAGCCCCCTCTATTATAGCCTCTACCAAAGCTTGTCAATGGTGTGCATGATTTTCAACCCAGGAGGGGAGGGGGAAAGGCCCATGTTTGATCAATTTGACATTGATTTTATATAACATGGAAGGACTTTAAGATTGGTGATTAATTATCACTGTCTGGTAGTCATTTTAAAGGCCAGATAGTTGACATGGAAAGTAATATACAACAAAAGACATGTACAATAAAAGACATGTACAATAAAAGACATGTACAATAAAAGACATGTACAATAAAAGACATGTACAATAAAAGACATGTACAATAAAAGACATGTACAATAAAAGACATGTACAATAAAAGACATGTACAATAAAAGACATGTACAATAAAAGACATGTACAATAAAAGACATGTACAATAAAAAAGACATGTACAATAAAAGACATGTACAATAAAAGACATGTACAATAAAAGACATGTACAATAAAAGACATGTACAATAAAAAAGACATGTACAATAAAAGACATGTACAATACAAACATGTACAATAAAAGACATGTACAGTAAAAGACATGTACAATAAAAGACATGTACAATAAAAGACATGTACAATAAAAGACATGTACAATAAAAGACATGTATAATAAAAGACATGTATAATAAAAGACATGTACAATAAAAGACGTGTACAATAAAAGACGTGTATAATAAAAGACATGTACAATAAAAGACATGTACAATAAAAGACATGTACAATAAAAGACATGTACAATAAAAGACAAATAACAACAACCAGCGGAAGTCACCAGCACTGTACATATAGTACACACACAATGCGTACAGTACATACTTTATTATAAACAATTGATAACCGGATGTGACGTGCTCCTCTGATAAAATAAAGTGTACAATTTACATCTCCCCCTCCCGAAATAAAACAACATTTACATTCCCCCTTCCCCTCTTCCCTTCCGAAATAAAACAAAATTAACTTGGATATCCGTTTGACACACTGGGGGCACATGGGTAAAAATTGTAATAGTAGGGTTGAAATGTATTTATAACTGGTATGAGTGATGATCGACTGATGATACCAATTATTGTATGCAAATTTTTCAAGTTTCTGAAAATGAGGTCAAAGGTAATCTAATGTTAATGCAGTTCTAATTGTATTTGTTTATTTTAACAAAGAAGACAGAGGAATTAATTATCCAATTTCCCACGGTACACAATAAAGGTGTCAAAAATCATTCCATGAAAAATCGTGACAGAAATGATATTAATGTGGTAAATAAATTTTTATATGATTCCCTCTTTTGCAATTTTGTTCTATTCATCGCACAATTACAGTGGGGGACTTTTTTAGAGCATATATTTACCGCATATCCTGTTTCTTATTCAAGAAATTTATTTTAAAAGAATTAAAACATTTTTTTATATTTTTTTTAAGAAAACAAAATTCTTCCAGCGTCAAATTCCTGTTTTTATTCCCACAGTTATATATAACCATTAGAACCATGGATTTATTCCAGGTCTGCAGTAATCAAGTGTAAAGTTGGAGCTTTCATTTAGTGTGGCATCTCACAGTGTGTGATACCCGCAGTATCAAAGAAGTCAATCCTAATACCTGCAGCTGCAGTACCGAATATTCAACAAAAATATTATAAAAATGGACCAGCAATTTGAAATTAACGAGTACTTGGGACCTGCACTATAAAAACGATGCAAAAAGACACCTGCCTTAAAGGGTACTTAACAGCTTTTTGATTCAATATATTAACATACCCTTAGCATGCGCAGTGACCATAATTTAAACTTAAGTTTAGCCTTTAAAAATATTGCTTTTCAAATTCTGTTTTTCTTAAGTTGTATACTTTGCAAATGATATTGATATTAATATTTCTGTATAATTTGAGCTTTTGCTGGTGACAAAAATGTTAAAATCTGCTCTTCAGAAATTATTAAAATGAACTTTTAAATTACTTTAAAATTCCTTGGAGAAAGTCAAATTTGCAATGCTGAAAAATGGATAAAATGATTTGATCGTTCTGTTGCACCAATAAAATGAGAATATTCCGCATGCATTTTTGCTACTTTTGATTTAAACCTATTTTACCGTGATGTAATTCTTTAGAGATATTTGAATTTGGAAAGATGCATTGTGGGTTATAATGACAAAAATCACCCGTTTGGGAGATTTTCTGTTCAGTGGCGTGGACCGAACTGCTTAGATTATATTCATGCTAATTATTGTTATATTTAGTTTTATTGCAAAATTTTCTGTATTTTTATGGTGAGTAGAAGCTATCTGGCAACAAATTGATGATGTCAGTGAGGACTGCTCCTGCAATGTATGACATCACAATGAATTATTTTGAGACGAGATTGCCCCTTAATTGTTCCATGGAATACACACATAAAGTATTTATTCAATATGTAAATTATTTCCTTGCTGGTAGTTAAGCCACTCAAACCCTCTCTAATTGGTGCTTAGAACTACTTCCTTTTTTAGATTAAAGTCAATTAAAATAGCAATTAACCCTTTTTCCCACCTGCAACTCTTAAGATTCAACTTCCAACATACCCTCACAGAAATTTTAGCTTGCAGCACGTTTGCAACAAGCTAACATTTTTAGCTTGCGCAAGCGTGCTGCAAGCATGCTGTAAGCTTGCAGCCAGCGTGCTGCAAGCTAGTATTTGGAACAAATACTAGCTTGCTAGTAGTAGTAAGATTTCAGATGCCTATGAAATTCAAGAAGAAATCCCAAAAATTCAAGAAGAATTCCCAAAAATTCAAGAAATATTCCCGAAAATTCAAGAAATATTCCCACAAATTCAAGAAATATTCCCAAAAATTCAAGAATTTCCAAAAATTCAAGGACATTTTTCAATTAGTAGCAACATTTTATGTTACATTAACCATTGCAATTTTCATATGAAAAGGTTTTTTTCTCCCTGACCCCTCCCATAGGCAGCAGAATCGGGGATGGGGAGTCACTTTTCTCAAAACGGCATTGCTAATTGCAGCACTCCCTCAATATTTCTTAAATAGTTTGCAAGCTTAAACCATTACCAAAATAAACTCCATACAGTATGTGTATAATTGTACACTGTATGTATGGAGTGTGGGGCCAGTGATGCAGGAATTGTTGGTGGCCTTGAAATGTTCGATTTTCTAACTTGGGTGGAACATTGCTGATGTAAGGATGCGAATCTTTCATGTGCCCCATCAACAACCTTTCTCGTATCGACAACGTTTATATTACCCGTCTTAGAATTGGTCACACCCACCTCACTCACTCCCACTCCTTATTGGTTCCCCCCAACCCCTCTGTAAGAATTGCCACTGCATCCTCACAATCCAACACGTTCTCCTTGCTTGCCCCCTGTACAACCTTCCCAGAGCTTCCCTCACTCCCCACAACTCAATTGCTGAGTTCTTCCAGAAAAATCCTCCGGATAAAATCATCTCCTTCCTTCAGCATGCATCCCTCTACAACCATATTTAATTCTCCTCTTCCACCCCCTCTCTACTTTGTTTTTATTTTACCCATGCACCTCCTCTCTCGATCACAGCTTTCTGGCTTTTGTTCTTCAATTTCTCTCATTCTCCCCCTGGTTTCTTTCCTTCCTACCTCTAAAATGATCTGACCTCTCAGGCACAATTTGACCTTCGTTGTCGTGGTGCTGTTAGGATCTCATCAAACAAACAAACGAACCTTTCAAAGAGGAAAATGTGCCCTTTTTAGAGATGGAACCTGCTCTTTCAAACATTGAAAAACTTTTTTTCAAAGACTATATATATATATATATATATATATATATATATATATATATATATATATATATATATATATATATATATATATATATATATATATATATATATATATATATATATATATATATATATATATATATATATATATATATATATATATATATATATATATATATATATATATATATATATATATGTGTATATTCTTTTATTAAAGAAAGTAACTCAAATATTGCCCTTAAAAAGACTAAAATTGTGAAATTTCACACCCTTAAAAGCTTTGCACACTTTATATACACTATTCTCAATTTCCTGAATCCAAAGTTGGGGCTCATTAACAGTGCTACATATTGCACTTTTTATACTTAAAAGACCTCATATTTCTGTCTATCTTTGTTTTCTCAGTTAATAATTTGTAAAATCTCTAGAGTGTTAAGCCACCCAAATTTCATTAGTGGGGTGTCTTTGATGTGCCATAAGGGCAATACTATTTGGACCCGGTCATTGCCATGAAATAAACTGACATGCCCTCCCCATCTTCTTTGTAAAGGTTAAAAGGTGCCCCCTTACAGAGATTAAAAAAAAGTGTTATTTGATATATCAAAATGCATTTAAGTTCCCTCATTCAGTTATTATAATTGATCTTTTTATTAACAGATTGAAGAAAGTAACACAAACATCAAGCAAACTACCACAAATTTTACTTGTGGAACGCCTTTAACCCTTACTCTACCACGCAGTGATATTATCACCATTTTGGCCCCGCCTCCCGAGCTCATTTTAAACAAAGTGCTGGTAGAGTAAGGGTTAAATGACAAATGCGCCAACGACAAATGCGCCAACTCGAAAATATAGGCAACATGGTCCCAGTGGGCGGCCCAGCGGGTTCCGGAAGAGGAACAGGCCTGACTCTGCTGCCTGGAAGACAGAGGACCCTTCAATAATCACGCCTTGATAAACCCTTACTCTACCACACGGTTCTGTTTTGGGTGTCCATATTTGGCCCGCCTCCCAAGATTCTCAAAAAGTGCTGGTAGAGACTTAAATTGGTGTCACTCGAAGACTAGGTATGAATTTGGGCCATCTGGTCTAATCTATACTGATATACCAGGGAGTTACCATCAGAATGGCTAATGGCAACTCCCTGGATATCCAGTTACATTTATTCTCACCAAGAAAATGATGGTCTGAATAATAATCTAAGGTCCTCTTATTTGCCTGCTTATTTTATCTTAACATTATTTTAGACATTAAATATATTCCGATTCATGACCAATGCAATTGGCTAATTATGATCTATAAGTATCATTCCTTCCAATTTCAAGACTTATTGATGAATAAAATTTCCAATTTTTTGTAGATTTTGCTTAAAATTTGTTATATTTTACCAAATTATAGACCACAATATCAAAATATCATATTTGAAGCTGTAAATTTAAAAAAAAGAATGGTAAATGGGTCATCAGTTATATCCGGACCAATAAAAGTAAAAGTTTAGAAATTTTCAGGTTGGATGGGAAGGAGGAGGAGAAGAGTTGACCCTATGAAGCTATACTGCTGTACATGCTTTCAAAATATCACAGTTGAAAAGTGCCCCTCAGATCCAATGTCCCTCCCCCTTCCATTTCTCCAGATTCCAACATCTTCCGCCACCTCTGACCCGGCCCTTCTATCCTTTGCCAAGGTAAATTTTGCAATTGCCCATCAGGCGAAAAGGTAAAGGCCTCTTGAAAATCATTATGTGGGGTTGGTGGGGCATGGGCTTGATAAATATCAAGACTTTTACTTCCCTATCTGAAGTTTTTTTGCTCTATGTTATAGATTTTGGTCCAAATTTGGTTCAAGGTTTAATTTTTATCCAAAATTGAAGAGATGTTTGGTCCAAAATTAAGGCTTTTGTCATGCAAATTCTGTAAAGGTTTTGGTCCAAAATTAACGAGAATTCAGTCGATACGATTCAAAATGCCAACATCTGTTTTGGGCTATGACATTAATAGCCCCCCTTAGACACGCGACTGGGCAAATGCCCCCCATAGCAACACCACTGGAGATAATGGACAGTTGATCACCCCCCTCCCTATCTCCTGCAGGCTTGGATATCACCTTGATTACTAAAGGGGCCTAATAATGTCCGTTTTCTGCTGACAACAATCTTGGACTGTTTGCAATGCTGAACGTCAGAAACCATATTTATGATACAGTTTCATTTGAATGAAAAGGAAATTTTCAGCCTTAATTACAAATTAAATTTTCAGTGTCCGAATGAATATGTATCCATAGCGATCTTGTTTTCTGAAAAAGATAATTGAATTGTGGGTTTTCTTGAGAGAGAGATGCTTGCATAAGTCTGTATGGCTTCTTAAAAGGTTTTTTTATGCAAAAGTGAAATTAAGGCAAAAAGTTTCTTATTGTGGAAGTTTGAAAATGTGTTGGAAGGATCAAAGAATTTAAAACAAGAATCATTAATTTCTTAGTGGTCCGTTGGATTATTTTCTATCTTTTTTTTTAATAAAAAATATAAAATTGCAAATAGAGCAGTCATATTGGTAGTAGTATTTATTTTTCAAGATATGACTTAATCATCAATGTTTGAGGGGGTTTGGCATGCAAAATGTGTGATGTATGAAAAAGAAGACATATCGCTCAAAATTTGTATGTGTGTATTTTGTTGTATAATTTTCCTGATCAGATCCATGCACCTAATCATGATCCTATCCTCAAGTAGGATTATGATCCAGTGACTACGATCGGATCCTGCTACAAAATCATAACAAATTCAAGCTAATCCCCTCCTCCTACACACACAATATATATATATATATATATATATATATATATAATATATATATATTTGTATATATATATATATATATATATGTGTACATATATATATATATATATACATATATATATATACACATATATATATATTGTATATATATATATATATATATATATATATATATATATGTATATATATATATATATACACATATATATATATATATATATATATATATATCTATATATATATATACATATTTGTAAATATATATATATTTATATATATATATATATATATATACATATATATATATATATACATATATATATACACATATATACATATATATATATATACACATATATATACACATATATATACACATATATATATATGCACACATATATACACATATATATACACATATATATACATATATATATATATACATACATACACATATATATATATATATTAAAAGGGGAAAGTCAACAGTTTTGGGAAATTAATTTTACATATTTTGAGGAAAAATGTTGAAATTTGTTGCATATTTTGAAGCAAATTTTGGGAATTTTGAGAAAAACGCAGATATTTTAAGGAAAAATTCTGAAATTTGGGGAAAATGTGACATATTTTGAGAAAAAACCTCAAAAATTTTCAGAAATACTTCGGAAAATTTGAGGAAATATTGGAAATGTTGAGAAAAATATAAGATATTTTGAGGAAAAACTCCCAAATTGGGAAGTTTGATAAATAAGTCTGAAATTTGCCAACTCTAAGCTGCTAAATACATGTAGGCCTAAACCTAAACATTCAGTTCTTGGAAATTTTGTGATCCTTATTCCCCAAGATGGCTGGTACTCTAAAAGACCGGTCTCCGATCACGATTAAATGTACTGAACTCTATCCAATCTCTTTGTAAATTTCCGGCCAAGGGGTGAGGGGTAATTTCCCTGCTGCCCCTCATAGCTACGCCACTGCCCGCTGCTCTCTCGCTTGGTGTTCAGCAAGCTAGTACAGGGTAATCGGTTTAATGACCAGTTCCGTGGTGCCTGTGCAGTTGAGAATAGTCCACAGAGACTTGAGAAAGTTTTCTGTTTGTGAGACGTTGGTATACAAAGGTTCAGCGATTTGAGGCCTAATAGCAAAAAGTGCTCTTTGGATTAACGTATTGTTATTACTACCATACATGCATAAACTAAGTCGACCTTGTTTTATGGTAGACTTTTTTTAACTTTTTCCTCACACTATAAGTATTCCTGGCATGTGATTATTCTAGTTATTGTGCCGTGAAATCCGACCAACCTGATCGTGACTCACATATTCAAGTGCATGAAAACACGCTCCGATACATTTGAATTATCTTCCCTTTCTTTAACCCAGAGAACAATTCAAGGAAAATCGATCTGCTCTGTCCAGAGCCGCGTTCACACTTGAGTAAGAGTTCATGATTATGCCCACTGCAGGTGATATTTTACTCTGAGAACGCTGATCTTGATCCTATTAGAATATGATCCGGATCAGGTGATCTTGATCGGATCAGGTGATCAGATCATGCACTCCACTGATAAACTTCTTGAAAAACATGTGTGAACGCAGGTCAGTGACCTGCAATCAAGTTACTTTACACAATATCTTGTTATAACTAATTGTTTTATTTCATACGAACCGTTACGTAAGCCTGCTCGTTTATCTGCATCTTACTTTACGTTATAACTAATTGTTTTATTCACCCGCAATCAATCTCGTTATCTTTACACACAATATCATGTTATAACTAATTGTTTTATTTCATACGAACCGTTACGTTAGCCTGCTCGTTTACATCTCGCGGGATTCACCTGTAATCAAAATACTTTACACAATATCTTGTTATAACTAATTGTTTGATTTCATACGAAGCGTTACGTTAGCCGGCTCTTTTACATCTCGTGGGCTTTTCAATGACCCACTTTTCGACTTGTGGTTCACATAAGTGAGATATACATCTCACTCTGTATGCATAATACATCATAGCCTACATGCAATTCAGTATTACAGTAGCATATGCTAAAGCAAATACACCATGGTCAGATGTTTACCTGACTGACTACAGGAGGCATATGCCAGGCAGTCAGATAGCCATATGCTGGGCAGTCAGGTAGCCATATGCTGGGCAGTCAGGTAGCCATATGCCGGGCAGTCAGGTAGCCATATGCCCGGCAGTCAGATAGCCATATGCCGGGCAGTCAGGTAGCCATATGCCGGGCAGTCAGATAGCCATATGCCTGGCAGTCAGGTAGCCATATGCCCGGCAGTCAGATAGCCATATGCCGGGCAGTCAGGTAGCCATATGCCGGGCAGTCAGATAGCCATATGCCAGGCAGTCAGGTAGCCATATGCCTGGCAGTCAGATAGCCATATCCCTGGCAGTCAGGTAGCCATATGCCAGGCAGTCAGGTAGCCATATGCCAGGCAGTCAGGTAGCCATATGCCGGGCAGTCAGGTAGCCATATGCCAGGCAGTCAGATAGCTATATGCCGGGCAGTCAGATAGCCCTATGCCCGGCAGTCAGATAGCCATATGCCAGGCAGTCGAATAGCCATATGCCGGGAAGTCAGATAGCCATATGCCAGGCAGTCGGGTAGCCATATGCCGGGCAGTCAGGTAGCGATATGCTGGGCAGTCAGGTAGCCATATGCCGGGCAGTCAGATAGCCATATGCTGGGCAGTCAGGTAGCCATATGCCGGGCAGTCAGGTAGACATGCCGGGCAGTCAGGTAGCCATATGCCCGGCAGTCAGATAGCCATATGCAGGGCAGTCAGATAGCCATATGCTGGGCAGTCAGGTAGCCATATGCCGGGCAGTCAGGTAGCCATATGCAGGGCAGTCAGGTAGCCATATGCCCAGCAGTCAGATAGCCATATGCCCAGCAGTCAGATAGCCCGGCTGCACCACATGGTATTATTGTGTTCTACAGTCATCAAGCTGGTTAAAGGATTATAGTTCAGAGGTCAAGCAAATCCATCTTTATGAAGCAATATCCTTCCTTAGGAGAAATGGTCCGTCAATCATTCACAGTTATTGCACACATCACCTCAGGCACAACTATTTTTATCACCAGTTTGCAAACAAATTTCTCCCACTAAGACACTGAACATGGATGAGTGATTTCAATCCAAAAGTGCCTTGATTACTCTTCACTGGCTTCTGTAATCTTATATACACAAATAGCCTTGGGTTACTTGACTGGTTTGCATGGGGTTGGCAGATAAGCAATCATTGTTTGGAATGGAAACACAATACACTGAACAGGAAGTCAGGTTGGTAATTGCCATATCTGAGTTTTCAGGATTAACTCGGGTGCCGGATGCGGGTAGATTTAAAGAGAAACTTTTCGGCATGTTATATGAAAGAGGATTTCAAAGGAAACAAAATGGTGAAAAAAGCATTCAAAAATTTTAAATGTTAAGGAGATATCTAAGTTTGAAATTTGGTATCATTTCTATAGAAACGACTGAAATCAAGACTAGTTGTGATGTCACTGCCTCAGATTCCTCAAACGTTTAATATGTATTCTATGATATTTTGTGCAGTGACTTTAAGAGCAGTGGATATAGTAGGAAAACAGATTCTTGCAAAGCTATTTACCACCTGAAGAAAGTTTGAAGGAAAATAATTAAAATAATGATAATTAATGCAATCTTTTTCTTTAAAATACATTAACAATTAAAATGAGATCAACTTTCTTGACCTCTGACCTAATTCTTTAATCGTCGAGGATCATGATCTGGAGATTAATGAAAACACGGCCCCATCCTTACTCCGAGGAAGATCCTTCAAGTGGTTTCAGAAGTAGTCTTATTTATGACAAAATCTCACCAAATGAATTATGAATCTTAATTGCGTTATACCCATGGTTATGCATTATTGCTAGATTATAATTCAACACAATATTGGCACTTAATATATATGTGCAGTTCATTCATAAGTTTCAATTCAGTATTTACATTGTCACATGACCAGTGCATTAAAATTCACGTAATGCAGGACACCTTCGGTATTTGGTTTAGTCCATTTTTTGCAACAGGTAAAAAAATGTATGTAAAGTTTTCTCGTTTTTTATTCTTTTTTGTTTTGTATTTTATGCAATTTGAACAATCTTACTCCTTCTGAGGTATTTTCCCATTCATACACCACATTCTTTCAATAATTTATTCAAACTTTGATTACTCATGGCTTGAGAGCTACACATGCTATCTTCAAACATGATGAATAACTTTGGCTATAAATTTTCAGTCTAATGAATCCCAACTCACCAGAGTGTTTATAACTCACTGATGAAAACATCTTCTTAGCAGTCCAAATGAATCATCAGCCCCACATTACACGCATGACTTGGCCCTGCAGCAACCAAATCCACAGTACTTGGCTCTTCAGTGCATATAGATGATTGGGAGTGTAATTACTGATGCGTAAAATCACTGAACTATCTGTGGTGGGTTTCTTAATTGCTTCTAGCAGAGTCTAAAAGTCATACCTGCTGAAATGGAGGTTCTTACAGGTGAAAAGACTGCAAATTTGTAGCGAGGATTGGGCGTAATGAAATGCAAAGACTGTTCATGAGGAAATAACCATCCTTATGAGGAATAGTCCATCAATCATTCATGGGTTTTGCACAAAGTCCTCCCAAGCATATAATGTATATTCATATTTAGGCTCAGCCAAGGACAAATCTGATTCGCATCACTGAACAGCAGTTATGTAGCTTGAGCCCCAGATGAATGACCTATTGTCTATAGTGTAATAGTAGCTGGTTGCTAACAGGTGAACTGTGAATAGACTATGGAGATGCTGTCAGTTAAGAAGGTATAGATTCCCCCTGTGTTGTGTATGGTGTAACAATAGCTGGTTGCTAGTCAATGAATTGTGAAGAGTCTCTCGGGTTGAATGGTGTGGATTACCCTTGATTGTGAGAAAATCCAGGGTGTTGGGTTGGAGGGTCTTAAGGGCCAAAAACTCTTAATGTAAACTCATAATAGGTCAGTGGAGTGGAATACTTTTTATTTTAGACCAAAAGATTATGGACATGTCAGTTCGGAAACATCCCTAATGTTAAAGTACTTTAAAATACAGTAACATTACAGCTGAGGTCACAGCACTAACTGATGAGCCTACACTGTGGCTGATGATCTTACACATTATTACTTTTATTGGATACTGAAATGTTTGCTCTTGATAGAATACGAATAATCAAAACTTTCTGCCAAGGAAAATTTGAATATTGCTGCGTCCTTTTTAGGAGAAATAGCAAAGTAAGACGTAAGACGTCGAACAGTCGTTTCTGTTACATACAATTACGCATTGATCACTTGAATAGACCTCAACGGCTTCACACACATATCAAGTTACTAAGTAAATAGTGGTTTAGCAGTTTATGGACTGTACCAGTACCAATTTGCTCTTATAATTGTCAATGATTGTAAGTATGCGCCTGCGGAAGAGACTATCAACTGCGATCTCGATTGACAAAATTACTTTTGCGCGTATTACTTTTTACCGTAATAATGCGGTACCTGTTTTACCGTAAAATTAAGGATGCTACCGGACTGCATGTTAGGTATGACATGGGGAAATAACCATCTTTACGAGGAACGGTCCATCAACCATTCATGGGTTTTGCACAAAGTCCTCCCAAGCATATAATGTATATTTATATTTAGGATCAGCCAAGGACTAATCTGATTTGCATCACTAAACAGCAGTTATGTAGCAAGCTACATAAGATGAATGAACTATTGTGTACAGTGTAACAGTAGCTGGTTGCTAACAAGTGAACTGTGAATAGACTGAATATGTTGTCAGTTAAGAAGGTATAGATTACCCCTGTGTTGTGTATGGTGTAACAATAGCTGGCTGCTAGTCAATGAATTGTGAAGAGTCTCTCGGGTTGAATGGTGTGGATTACCCCTGAATTTGAGAAAATTGAGGGTGTCGGATTGGAGGGTCTCGGATTGGAGGGTCTTAAGGGCCAAAAATTCTTAATGAGTCCAGGAGAATCCAACCTCTTAGGTATTTTGAAATATAACCTTTTGGAAATTGGTGTACACATGCAATGATAGGCTTAGCTTTTCTAAAGGGGTTGCCATGACAATACTGCCTCTTTTTGATTGACAACTTTGCTGGTGTGAATTTGCAATCTGATAATGGCTCAAAAATAAAATGTGACTAGTACTGCAGAATGGCAAGATATTAGTCCTTAAAAGTATATTGACAACTCAAGGTTTTATATTTCTTAGGAAAAATGTCATGACTTGTCCTTCTCCTTAAAAATTTGTTCCAGCAAATCATAACCACAAACACACTGTAGCAAATAGTGAGACCACTTTATCTTGATTAAAATAACCACACAATAAGGACTTCATCCATTGCTAATATGATATTCAGCACCAACTTCCACACTAATCAAGGTTTTCAGAATAAAGAGGAAAAGTCTGACCCGACCTGGGTATATATCAGGTCGGGTCTGACTGTTTTAAACTTTAAGAAGCAGAATAACTAATGTTATGTTCTGGAATGTGATATATTGCCCAACATACAGGGAGGTTATGAATATTCATTATATACGTCATGGCGTATTTGTGGTTATGAATATCCATATTTGTCATGATGCATTGCGAAGGTCATGCTGTATTTTGGAACAAGTAGACCTTAAAATTATTTACTGTTGGGACAAATATACGGTAAATTATTGGTTTAAAATGGCATTAACATATTTTTCAGTTTGGGTTCACTACAACATAACCTATGACCTCAAGTGCACTTAAAGTCCCGGAGAGAAATGACTATAAAAACAAGAGTTTTTTTAAGACTTCCCTTTTCCATCCATAATTACTAAGTAAGATAACACACTGTACACTCGTGTATAGCAGCCGGCACTGTACACTCGTGTATAGCAGCCGTGTAGTGGCCATAGCGTATACTACGCGGGATACTACAGTCAGAATGTTATCTGACAGTGGCACCCTGGCCTGCACAGGAGGAAATGAAGACTTAGTTTCTACAAGACATTTCTTAGCAACATTTACATGGAGTTAATTACACATAATTTTGTTACTCACTAGTGAGTTAATCAGCTTGCCTCTTGGAGAAAAGAAATCTGATAATAATGAACGTGGTGACGCACATATGATGAAACGTCATTGTATGGAATATTCAATACATTCTGTATGGTGGGCAATATAACACTTTCTGATCTGAAGTGAATATCGTCTTTGATTATGCTAAAGAGCACCTGTAGTTATGAGTTTCTGAGAATTTAATTATAATGTAGGATACCATGGGTGCAGCTGGGGGTTAGACATGGTTGTATTCCCCCTCCCCGATAAAGTAAAATGGTAATGGTAAATGGTCCAGAAAATATGCTAAAAGGTCCATTTCCCACACACACCCCAATTCCAAAAGGCTTGCTACACCCCTGTATACACAAGATTTGACAATGATAAATTGATTATCATTTTATAGTTGATTAAGCGAAAGTTCCAATGGACTTCAAACATACTTTGAACCCCTCACCCCCTTCCCCATAGGTGTAGGAACCGAGGCCAGGGGGTGTACCCCACACTTTTCTGGAAAAATAAGATAAGTGACAGTGGCATAGCCAGAGGGGGGCCAAGAGGAAAATTTCCCCCAGTTACATGTTTTTGTGCCCCCATCCCCTCCCCCTCACCTTATTTCTGGTGAAATATCTAATAAAAATGAATATTTCTATATAGGTTGGAAACCTAATTTTTAACCCCTAGGGCCCATAGCTTATAACAATATATATATACAACATTTAAATTTGGTTCTGTACAGGCAAAGTTACAGCCTAAATTATGATAATTATCATATTTCAATTTGGTATTCTTTGGTCATAAAATGGTGCAGTACATACTACGACACATGAGAGAATTTCACCTTCCCTCCTGTTGGATTCTTTCTTGCAAGTTGGGAGGTAAAATTGGGAAGTGATTAAACATATGGGAATGTTTGATTCATACACTTGCTATAATCTTCTTAACTGTCCAAAACGCTCTGAAAAATCGCATACATTTTGCACTTGAAACGTTATAACTAAAGAGTTTTGAATATTTTGTTCCATTTCAAACGGTATAGAGAACTTGAATTCATTATCTATCGTTTGAGACCCATTTTCATTTTTTTTTTTTTTTTTAAAGTACAGTACTTTGTAAACTATAAATGTGTTTTTTCTTGTTTTTCAATGAAAGGGCAAGCAAAATCACAAGGTTATTGCCATTTGACCTTTGTAACTTATAAATGAAAATATTTGGAGCCCATTTCACACGGCCTGACAATTAACATATATCTGTTTTCCATATATATATAAAATCCAATGTGATTGGTGCAAAAAGGGCCCGTACTTTTCAACAAATAGAAAGCAATGAGAGAAAAAAAAGGAACAAATTAACCGCATTGTCCCACAAGATTAAGTTTGCATCACAACATTGAGGTATAAATAGGTCTATGCTCATGTTTCATTTCACCTTTTCCCCAACAGCAAAGACAACAAAGCCAGCATTAATTACAGTTACTACTTATATTACAAGGAATGCTATTTATTATATTTAGATGTGTGTGACTAAAATACCACCTAATACCAGTGGTAGTAGTTGTTATCTGAAGGAGTCTAGGAAAGGTGAAACTGTATACAGTTTTGTGGTTTGGAGAACAAAGAAATATATAACTTTTACTCTGACCAGCCCTGCTCCATTTGAAGGCCGGTTGAGATGTTCCTGGTTTTAAGCAAAGCCTTTTTTATTGAATGTTGGATTTGGGCTGATTTTCTTCCATTTTAACAATTATCTTGTATATTTTGTTACACTGAGATATTGTTCTTATTATATGACTGTAATTATCAAAAATTAAAACATTATTTGGCTGAAATATTATCGACAACAATCAGGAATGAAGAAGTGTAAGAGCGAGGAATAACGGCAACGTTAGGGTGCATGATTATGATACCAAAATTAATAACTATGCTATTTATTAAACTTTTTGAATTAATTTCTATTAATTATATCCTTGAATATACTTTTAAGACTTCGTTCTTAAAACCAACCCACATCCAAGTTTATTTTTTAGTTTTCTGCAACTCATCACAGCTTGTTCCGCAATTGTATTCCTTATGCGCGTTTAAAGGTAAAACATTCCCATGTGATAAGATTTTAAAAATTGGTCAAATTGAAAGAAAATTTGGTAAAATTGACTAAGAAAATTATATAAAATGTTTGGCAATTTTGGTAAATTTTGTAGCATTTTCCAAATACTGAAGGAAATTTCCTGCAAAGTGAAGAATATTTCCTGCAAAGTGTAGAAAATTTCCCAAAATGAAGGAAATTTCTCAAAAACGTAGACAATTTCCCCAAAACAAGACAATTTCTCAAAAATAAACAATTTCCCCAAAATAAAACAAGATTTCAGAAAATTAAATAAGATTTCCCGAAAATTGAACAAGATTTGGCAGAAATTTAATTTACCAGTGCAATTTTCCCACTTATAAGCAGGAAAATTATAGAGGTTCTTGCCCTAAGAGGTGACTTTTCTTATGCCCCTGGGTATCCGTAAATATATATATTAATTTTTGGTTGAAAATTTATACCTTTATTGCCCTTGCCCCCTAGAGGGTTTGTTGCTCCCCTAACAATGTAATCCCGGCTACGCCACTGATAAGCGATCCTTTTGAAATTGAAAGGGCTCCTCAATTACTGTCAGAAGGTGCAAGAACTGGTGGCATGTGCACACATGCACTTAAAAATATTTTTAAAACATTACAAAAGTGCCCTCTTACTTTGTTGTTTAGGACTAATAGTATCTACAGGGGACATGTATACGAGGTCGTGACCCCCTTTCCACTTTACGAAAGCTCCCTACACCCTTACATCCCCACCCCACCCCTCCCCACCCACACACACATTACAAAAGTTTTTTTGTTGTTTTGGAAATAGTATCTACAGACATTTATATGGAAGATGTTTCCACTTTATGAAAGCTCCCTCATTGTTCATCCCATATTCCATAGCGTCAGAGTCATGCCCTACATGTGCTTTGACGTCTCACTAGCAGCTGCGGGAAATTACATTAAGTTGACAGAATTAACATGCTCTCTATAAAGTATAGAGCGTAGAATTTAGAAAGCCAATCTAATTTGCAAGTCAATCTGATTGTCTTCATGTATAATTCAATACCATTTTCCTCCTCAGTTGTCTTTGTAACTTAACGGTAAGATCGTCAGGGGGGAATGGGTTGGTAATGGTTGGTACGCTGTGTCGCTAAACTCTGTCAATTAAACCAATGACATCTCTTAACTTGAAAAATTCTTTGGCAGTTTAGAGTGGATTTCGTTAACCCATCAACTTATCAATTAATTTTATAACATCATGTGAAAAGAACGTCTTCTTCTTCTTCTTCATAATGAGGAAAGCGCTCACTCTTTGTGTAACTCAGATATTATGTTAAGAAATAATTGAATAGCCCTTAATCTAATATTGAGAAATCTTTTGAACGGGTAATTCGCGACTGGCTTTTACCGTTTGTAATTGTCGGGTCTGTGATGTACATTGAAATCATTTCTTTGAGTGCTTTTGTCATCCGATGGTTGGAAAAAAATAAGGGTTGCAGGCATTGCACTCATCTCTTGAATAAATTCTCATGAAATCTGGAGCGTGGAGTTATTCTACCCTGGTTGTTAGCTTAATGTCAATTATACTATACTGTGTGTTCGTGTCTAACATTATTTTTTGCCGGGATGTCATATTTGGAATGTAGTGTAGAATGATGTATTTTATAAGAAGTTGAAAGCTATTGCGAAAGGTGAGTTTCCCATAAAAGAAAAATATGTGTTTTTTTAGAGGACTTATATGTTGCAAAGGAGTTTCATTATTTTCATTGGATCGACTGCAGATTGTCATATGGAGGATTTTGTATGGGATTTTGTCAGAGAATGATGACGCTCGCCTTTCTATTCTAAAGTTTTGCGAGATAAATTTAAATAAGTCTTAAGAAAATGATAGGAGTGGAATTTGTATGTGTATTCAATCAATTTGGGTAAAGAAGTGGGGTGGGGACAGAGGTGGGCAAAGAAATGGAATGGGGCATAGGCATGATTTTGATAGTGACAGGAGGGGGCACTTTTTTTTAATGTATATATCTTTTGTATGCATAAAATTTTTGTATCTAGTATGAGTTGTGATTTATTCCCTTAAACTCCCCCTCTTTTGTGACACCCTGCCCCCACTAGCCTTGAATTCCAAACCCATAGCTTGAAACAGAAAGGGGCAGGGTGGAAAGGAAAAGAGGGGCATTTACATCAGGTATGAATTTGGGGATGCTTCAAACATAAATTGTAGAGAAATCAATCAAGTGTAGATCTGCATTTTGGGGACAGCATCAATAGAAGGAAAACCAATCAAAGTACAATTTGTGAAAAAGGGGCAGGGTGGAGTAAAATAGGGGCAGAGTGGGGTAAAATAGGGGCAGGGTGGAGTAAAATATGGGCAGGTTGGAGTAAAATAGGGGAAGGGTGGAGTAAAATAGGTGCAGAGTGGAGTAAAATAGGGGCAGGGTGGAGTAAAATAGGTGCAGAGTGGAGTAAAATAGGGCCAGGGTGAGTAAAATAGGGCCAGGGTGAGTAAAATAGGGCCAGGGTGGAGTAAAAGAGGGGCAAGGTAAAGTAAAAGAGGGGCAGGGTGGAGTAAAATAGGGCAGAGTGGAGTAAAATAGTGGCAGGGTGGAGTAAAGTGGGCAGGGTGGAGTAAAATGGGCAGGGTGGAGTAAAATGGGCAGGGTGGAGTAAAATGGGCAGGGTGGAGTAAAATAGGGGCAGGGTGGAGTAAAATGGGCAGAGTGGAATAAAATAGGTTACAGAGTGGAATAAAAAGGGGTGTAATGGGGTATAAATAGGTGCAAAGTGGAAGATAAATTGGGGGAAGGAGTGGGTGTGAAAGTGTTAGTGGAGCAAAATGGTGAGGGGAAAATTCAGGGGGGTGTCAATTCAAGAGCAAAATGGAATTTGGATAATTCTGAAGGGACAGTTTCTCTTTTAAAGTAGGTGGTATTGGAGTAAAAGAGGTTGGGGAAAAAATAGGGAGGGTGGAGTAAACTTCCACCAAACTAGGTATGGAGTAACTAGGGGCAGGGTGGAGTAAAAGAGGAGCAGGGTGGAGTAAAATAATGGTATGGTAAAATGCCCATGCATGTAAAATAAACATGATGGTACCGTGACCTTCAGAACAACCTAAATTGACGTTTCTTATGTTTACATTTATTAGTATAAACCATCAAGAAATCCTGAATACTTGACTTGCAAACAGATTTAAAGTTCTGATCAGATACATTTCTCTTTTTGCTGGAATTAAGTGAAACTTTAAATTGCAGTATGATTTGCATTGTAAATGATGCATTGCTTGGTTGTGCTCCCCGGGGATGTTGTTGCGTGGTAAAGATGCCCATGATTCGCTCTAGCATAATTGAGATTAAAAGACTGAATGAGATGCATGTCATTTGCAATGTTAAAGGGTTAGTTCAGTGGTCAAGCAATTCCATGTCAGGGCTATATTCCTGGGGACAAGGGACATTCCCCCCCCCTTCCCCACCCTCACACAAACACACAATTTTAAGCAAAATTTTAAAATTCAGTACATTTTGGGGAAAAACTGGCTCTTGTCTTCCCACTTTTTGGATAAGAGGCCATTCCCCTCCCTTTACCCTCCTCCCCTTCCCCCCCCCTCCCCTCCCTCCCCTCCCCTCCCCTTCCCCTCCCCTCCCCCCCACACACACACACACTTTCCAAATGAGGCCCTGGTCCATGTTATATACAAAATACCACACAAATTGTTTCTAATGTGATAAGATTCAACTTTAAACAGTAATACTTATCTTAACCAAGGAATAAGATTTTTAAACACTTTCTTTGACTTCAAAAAAAACAAAATAGTGAAGAAAGCATTCAAAAATTGTATTCCATTCAGGAGTTATTCAAGTTCAAAATTTGGTATCAAACGACTGAAATCAGACTATCTATTTGACGTCACAGCCTCAGATTTCTCAAAAGTCTTTATGTATTCTGTTATATTTTGTCCTGCATTTTGTGGCTTAAAAACACATTGGATATGTCAGCAAAGTGGTAAAACAGAATCTAGAAAGGTAATTATAATTTACCACCTGAAGAAAGTTCAAGGAAAAATAATTCAAATAGTAAAAAAAGGTAAATATTTGTTTTTAAAAATTATTTTTCTTTTGTAAGAGTTAAGGAAATTTTTGTGACATATGAAATTATTGAAACATTCTGTTAAAACTTTGTGTCACATCATTTTGGAATAAAAACTTTAATCACATTTATAAAGAAATATTTATAATCCTTATGTCCTGCTGGGGAAATTATGTCATTATGCACAATATTTCATTACAGAATTGAACAAACTGGCAACCCGCATGTGTCGATTTCAAACATGAATAACTTGATATAGGAATAAGATTTTTACTTACCGTGTTTGGCGGCAGTTGGTTAAGATTTTTATCCTCTATCATATGAAATAATGATTGTATCAGACTTTATGTCTCCTTTAAATCTGAAAATTTTGATCAGAAGGTAGAACTGTATGTAACAAAGAAGGCATTGTTTTGTATAAAAGATCTAAGTAATGTAGCTAACGTGTAAGATATCCGTAATTAATATTCACTCATAATCTAAAAATGTACTGAATTTTCCATTAAATTTTTGAAGAAGAAGAAAATCATCAAAACAGTAATTTCATGAAGATTTGGGAGCAAGATAGATGGTGGGGGAGGGGAGGGGGGGGGAAGTATTTAGATATGGGGCAGGGGCACCACAGGTGGGAATGATTAAAAAAATCTGAGAAATATTCATGCCTTGTTTGTGCACAAGCAGTACTAGAACAATTTTGTACTGGCTGTGTAATGATTTGACAAGAAAGTTTGTGTGAGGGGTTAAGAGGGATTACTCCCTGCTCCGTGGATCACTAATGATGATATAGTTACCCTAGAGATCAGGCCCAGGCATTGGAACTGCAGGGCATGGTGTGAAGTTTCATGTAGCCAAAAAACAGGGAGGTGTTCCTTTTTGCAAAGGACAAACCAAGGGAAAATAGGGAAACAACCCCCTCCTCCCCCCAACCCATTTTCTTCCAAAAATCATGTTTGCAAAATTATGAAAAGCCTGGTAAATTACGGTTGTGGTTAACCCTAAAATTAGCTGTTTTAAACTTGACATATATTTTCACTTAATTTAGCTTTCCACTATGTATTACCCACCCCAACCAACCCCACTTCCACCCCAACCCCACCCCTGACCCAACCCCACCCCATTTTCTCCCAAAAAACATGTTTGCAAAATTATGAAAAGCCTGATAAATTACGTTTGTGGTTAACCCTAAAATTAGCTTGTTTTGAACTTGACATATATTGTCACTTAATTCAGCTTTCCATTCCACCCCACCCCACCCCACCCCCACCTTTTTCCCCCACCCTTTTTCTCCTCCCAGCTTGGTATAATAATCAGAATACCAAGACCAACCAATAAGGATGTAGCAAAACAGGATTTACTCAAATTCCATTTGAAAACCAACAATTGTCTTGTTTGCCATCTAATCAGACTCCCGTTGGTTTATATTAAAGGAAAGGTTTTGTCCCATTAATACATTCAAAGTAGAACGCCGCCATGCTGCATGGTAACGTCATTTACTGTTTTTATTTTCCCCTATTAATCGCGAGAAATCTGTGATGTTATCGATCACACATTTACCCCCATATTTCTCCCAATCAATTAGGAAAATTGAAAAACGGAAGTGACGTCAACAGCTCGGCGGAATTCACTTCTGAATTTATTCATGGGACAATACCTTTCCTTTAACTTTACATACCATTGACAACTAAACCATTGATTTTCAAAACTGGGGTAAGTGACACATCCATTAGGTATGCATGCCCCTGCCTGATGGCTGGTGTCACTTAAGGACACTTACGGAGCTAATCAAGTTTCTTATTTTTCAGCTATTAGTTTTCCATCCAGAAATTACTTCTCAGAAAAGTTTTTCAACATCTTCAATAAGTCATTACCGCCTTCACATGTATCGACCTCTGCCAAGCTAGAGCAGCTCTGAGTAGATGCATGGCTCTTCTTGTCGACAGTGAGGACTAAATGTGCTATTTGGGTAATAGGTTGAGAGGCAAATTGTCACTGCTTGAAGGCAGCTCAGGTGGATCAAGGCAACATTATAGCTTAATTTTGTTAACGTTCATTACGAACCATGTAAATGTCTAACAAAATTGTTAAAATCCTTTGCAGAAAAACTAGGTTGCCACAAGCTTGCAATAAGCTAACAATTTGTAGCTTGTTCAAACATGCTGCAACCTTGCGGCAAGCTTGCAGCATTTGCATATTTGGGACAAATGCAAACTTGTTAGCTTGCACAAGCTAGCAAAAACCTTTCCGCAAGCTTGCAAAAACTATCTGCAAGCTTGCGCAAGCTAACAAATATTTGTTACAAGCTTGCATTTGTCACAAATACTTGCAGCAAGGTTATGCAAGCAACAAATGTTACCTTGTCTCAAGCATGCTGCAAGCTAGATTTTTCTTCAAGGGATTTTGGGTATTCTTAGGTCTTAAAGGTCTTAAAAGTCTTCAGTGCTCTTATATGAAAGAGAACTTTAAGCCTTACTTACCAGCACTGTTTTGAAAACGTGCTCGGGAGGCGGCGGTTGAATGAAAGATGGGGCACCCAAACTGGCCTTGTAGAGTAAGGGTTAATCAAGGGCCGATTATTGAAGGGTACTGTTGTCTTCCGAGCAGCAGAGTCGGGCTCGTTCTGCTTCAGTGACCTAGTGGGCCGCCCACCGGGACCATGCTGCTTATATTTTTGAGTTAGCACTCTTGTTGCGGATTGATTAATAACCCTTATTCTACCAGAGCTTTTTTGAAAACGTGCTTGGGAGGCGAGGTGAAAGATAGGGCACCCAAAATGGTGATAATATCACCACGTGGTAGAGTAAGGGTTAAGCACAGGCTGATTATTGAATGGTCCTCTGTCTTCCGAGCAGCAGAGTCAGGCTCGTTCTGCTTCAGAGACCCAGTGGGCCACCCACTGAACCATGCTGCATATATTTTTGAGTTAGCACACTTGTCGCGGGTTGATTAACCCTTACTCTACCAGCACTTTTTTGAAAACGCACTTGGAAGGTGGGGTGAAAAATGGGGACCCCAAAACAGCAATAATATCGCCGCGTGGTAGAGTAAGGGCTAAAAGATACAAAATTACGAAGAAACTGCTTCAGTATCTTATTCCATTAAGATATTCAAGTTTAAAGCTCTGTAGAAATGACTGGTGTAGTAAGTCTACTATGGAAGGTTGGTGCCCTTATCCTCACAATCTTAACAATTCTTAATGTATTTTAAAGAAAAATTATCTAACTTTTTACTATTCAAATTATTTTCCTCAAAATTTCTTTAAAGGATGAATTGATACCCTTATTTCTGTTTTACTACTTTCCTGACATATCCAATAGGTTTTAAGTCACAAGGCCGCAGGACAGTTATGATAGAATACATCAAATTGTTGAGGAATCTGAGGATATGACATCACAACTGTAGTCTGATATCAGTCATTTCTACACAAATGGTGCAAAACTTTCAACTTCAATTTTTTTCTTTTTCAAAGTCGATCCTCTTTTATATGAAAGAGTGTCTTCAAAAGAAACAAAATGGTGAAGAAAGTCTTCAAAACCTTTTACTCCATTAAGGATATAGTCAAGTTTAAAGCTCTGTTATCTGATGTGTAGAAATGACTGGTGTGGTAAGTCTATTTCGTCACATGGTATATTATAATACCAAGTACTAGATTCAGTTTTACTACTTTTTTGACATATCCAATGGTTTTTAAGCCCAAAATCGCAGGAAAAATATGATAGAATACATACAGACTTTTAGAAAACTTGAGGCTATGACATCACTGCTAGTCTAATTTCAGTCATTTCTACACAAATGATACCAAACTTTAAACTTAGATACATCCTAATAACAGAATAAGAATTTTGAATGCTTTCTCCACCATTTTGTTTATTTTGAATCCTCTTTCATATAAGATAGACTTACTAGACCCTTGAACTAATCCTTTTAGGTATAAAGAAAGTAATATGAGTGAGCACAATTTGTTATTTGAAACGTATCCTCCATGCAACTGCATGTTGATTGGTTGGATAGAATGGTGGGGAAATTCCACCAATCACATTTGGCTAAAATTGGTTGTGACATACAGTATGATGAATGTTCAAAAGCAATTTTTGTTTTTGACATGACAAATGTGCATAATTAAAATGTTTGAATGCAAATTACTATGATTTATAGCACACTTGCAACAAAGTAAGTTGTGCAAACATGCTGCAAACTCGCAACAAGCTTGCTGCAAGCTAGTATTTGGATCAAATACTAGCTTGCAAGCTTGCACAAACTAACATTATCTTGTGCAAGTTAGTATAAACTATCTGTTAGCTTGAGCATGCTTGCAAAAGATTTTGCTAGCTTGTGCAAGCTAGCAGTTTCATATACTAGCTTGCAGCAAGTTTGCTACAAACTTTTTTTGAAAGTTTTCCAAATTGTATCTAAATTTTTTAAACAATTATGATCTAAATAGTTAAAAACTTGTCAAAAAATGGATAATTTTGTTGTGGAACCCTTCCCCCAAATTTCTTTGTACACTGGGTATTAGTTCATCAAATATTTTGGTGACATGTTTTTTTTTGGAGGGGGAAGGGAGGGAGGGGGGGAGGGAGAATTTGTCTTACAGGCTAAAATAGATTTTTGATTTTGTGGGTACAAGTGCACACATGAAATATTATTTTTGAGGAAGTATTAGGAGGAGAAATTATACTGTTGTGCATGGATAAGTAATAAATTAAACCTTAGTTATTTTAATATTTTCCATTCATTAACATAATCACAAAACATATATGAGGGTGGCAGAACTGTTGGGGCAAGATTAAAGAAAATTTTCTCAACTCATGCAGTCCCATCAAATTCTTACCTGAGAAAGACTTTAATCTGATGTATATTTTCTCCATCTCCCCCCCCCCCCCTCACCCAAAGTAGCCACTCCCCACCCACACAAACTCTCTCTCTCCAAAGCATTCACTTGTCAACAACTAAATACAACAAAATACCATAAACTGCTGACTCTGTAAACACAGTAGATAAAACAAGTAATGTCTTGCAAGATTTCTACAACTTTTCATTAAACATTTAGCTCTTATCCATTCTACGTCAAGAACGGTGATCAAGAAGATTGATAACAAAGTTACAAGTTCTTATAAGTGCCCCGACACACACACACGTTGTTTCTTTCGGAAATTACCTTTTCCCGCAATTCTGTAAAAATTCCCTGACATTACGGAATGTTGAACAGATTACATCAATTTGAATCAATTGAATTCTGAAGCGTCGTGAAAGAATAGATATAACGAATTCTTGGACAAAAGTATCGAGGTATAGGATCCAGTTTTGTGGGGAAAATACTGCACATTATGGAATGTTGAGCGGATTACAACGATTTGATTCAGTTTAATTCAGGCCCGTGAGCAGATAGCTGTAAGGAGTTGTTTGGCAAAGGTTTGAGGTGTGGAAATTACTTTTTGTTGGGGAACTGTTTACGATTTGTTATGGAGCGTAGAAGTAGCAGCAGTAAGCTGGAGGGTACACCAGAGCTGGGATACATTCCCATGAGGTAGGTAACCTATTTTTTTTTTTTTTATCATCTATTTGTGTTAATTTTTCTTCTTCTCTTAAAGGTACATATTCCCATTGCACCCGACGACGTGTCTCATTACAAAGCACAGTTTTCAATTTATTTTCTCAATTTTGAAACCACTTTCAGCACTTATTTTTTATACTTTCTTGTTCTTATCTGTGTATCTGAGGACTTCTCCTGTTGTTGTTTTTAGATTTTCTGACTTTTTTCCTTTGGATTTCGGTAAGATCTTTCCGATATTTTTGTTTTCATCTGAGGACTTCTGTTGTTGTTTTACCCATTTTCCCTTTTTTTCTGTTATAAAACCCTTCTCTTCCTCTGGGCTGGTCTTTCCTTTGCTCTTCGCATCCTCACTGACCCACTCTCCTTCCTTAACCAACCTCTAAATCTCAACAAACACATCCCTCCACCTTTCAGTATCCTGATGCATTCCCATCTCCCCAAAGCCTACATCAACATTTTCTCGATGGCCAGGTACACTATCCCTCCCACTCACACCTGGGTTATTCCTCCCCCCTGGTTTTATTTGGCCTTTCTTCCTACACGAAAGCTCTTCACAACCCAGCCTTCTTTCGCTCCAAATACTGCCAACTCTGTAGACATTTCCACGACTACTCTTTCCTTTTCACCGATAGCTTCACACAGGAGTGCTCCTCTGCAGCCACTGCCACCTGTCCCGGCCAAACCAAGGTTTACCTGATGGAGCCTCCATCTACTCTGCTGAAGCAAAGGCTATCCTCCTGGCTTTAAACTTTGCAGAACTCTCCTTCCACCCCCTGCTTCATCATCTTCTCTGACTCAAAGTCCATTTTCACTGGCATCCTCCACATGCTCTGGTCTAATCCACTCATCCTACAAATTCTAAACAAACTCCACGCTCTCACTTCCTCATGAAAGAAATCCCCAACCATGTCGGCCTGCATCCGTGGCTACGAGAGGGTCAACCACATTTCACCTATCCTTATCCCACACTCAGACTTTTGCTTCACCATTTCCAGCTATACCTCAGAAAGACCTGGCAAGACTCCTGGAATCTTGAGACCAGTAAGAAACTTCACACCATCAATCACAAAGTCAGAACCAACCCTCCCCTGCACAGTCACAATCATAGAGAGGACATTGTTGTCACCCGCATCCGCCTCGGTCACTCCTTTCTCACCCACTCCTACCTCCTTTCAGGCTCTCCTACACCTCTCTGCCCTACTTGCAAGACTGATCTCCCAATCAAGCATATCCTCTAAACCTGTCCCATATATCTGAACTCCAGATCACTTTTCTTCTCCTCCACCTCCATTTCTGATCTTTTCAAGAGCAATCCCTCCTCCAACATCATCACCTTCCTCTGCAATAGCAACTTATCCACCTAATCTAATCCTTACCCACACTTTTATCCTACCTTCCTATCCTTCCTTCCTTTTTATTCCTTTATTTGCTCCCATTTTATTTAATTTATTTTTATCTCCTCCTTTTCCCTCTCCCATTCCTCTTCACCCTTCCCTCTCCCATTCCTCTCCTCCCTATCCCTCTCCCATTCCTCTCCTCCCTATCCCTCTCCCATTCCTCTCCACCCTTCTATGGCACCTTAGATTTTTAACACCATTTTGGCACATCTGACTGATTGTCGCAGCGCCGTTAAACATCAAACAACCAAACCAAGCCAAACCTTCAATGTACAAATCTTTACATATTTTATTATAATGGTTCAATCATTTTATTAGAATGGTTCAATCATTTTATTGGAATAGTTCAATCATTTTATTGGAATGGTTCAATCATTTTATTGGAATGGTTCAATCATTTTATTGAATGGTTCAATCATTTTAATTAGAATGGTTCAAACATTTTATTAGAATGGTTCAATCATCAACAAAATTCTTCACTTAAAAGGAAAGTTTCCAGTGAAAGTGTGGTTTCAATTAAAGAGGATAGCAGCAGGGATGTGTAGTAGAGGGGGCCCAACATTAATTAATTAATTCTATAGAGGAAAACATCAGTTCTGATGAAACTACACCGTTCAAAAAATTATTCTAAAGGACAATTTGGTCATCAATAATTGCTGTAAAATGATGGCCTACTTTGATACAGATGTTTTTTTTTTTTTTTTTTTTTTTTTTTTTGCTTTCTATTTTTCAAAATATTTGATGGATTTTAAATGCAAATTAACAATTGCTTGCCTCTGCCTAGACCTGCAATGCTGGAAGCCAGTTGTCACTTTCGCTCATTTCTTGACAACGGTGGAATTTGATACTGATTCTAAACATAGCCTGTCACCCTGACTGTCGCCATTATGGAATTCCTTAGGTGATGATGATGTAAGCAAAACCATACATCAGGTTTGCATGACACTCAGATCTCATTAATGGTCATTTATCGCCAATGTGGATGTTGGCATTTTATCTGATACAATTATTGAATTAGCTTAATAGTATGTACAAAAATATAGTAAAAAATATGGAAAAATTTGTTACAAGTCAAAAATGAAAATGTTTCAATGAAGTTGTATAATTTGCTTAAAATGTTGTTTTTAGTTCAAAATGAACAGTAAAACCATCATGTAAGTTCTGATTCAAGCATAACATGTAGGAAATTATTTTGACTGATCAAAAGCATGATCATTAATTGTAACAATTTTCTAGTTAGAATTTGGCAATATTTCTGAAAATTGACAAAAAAATCCCAAAATGAAGGTAACTTTGTTTGAGAAAGAGCAATATAAGTTGAGTGGTCTTCAATTTTCACATTCTGCAGAAATTATAGTTTCTGCCATGTAATTTGCAGAGATGTTAACAAGGGCATAGAAAGGCCTGATCAGCTCTCCGGGGGAGGGGGGGCGCAAAAAATCAAAATAAATTCCTGGTGACAGGTGATAGAAAAATTGCACTGGTACATTAAATGTGTTTTTTTAAAGTCATGCTGCTAATCAGGAAATCTCCTTCAAAGCCATTTCATCCATTTCTATGAAGTTTCCATCATTTTTGAAACATTTCCTTCATTTTTGGAAATTTCCTTTCAATTTCAGGAAATTTGGCCAGTTTTCAGGAAATTTGACCCAATTATCAAATAATTTTACCACAATTTTGGTTCTAATGCGATAGCATCAGGAACCTATGTGGTCATGCTGGTGTATGTGTGCATATGTATGTATGTGATGGCCAGCTTGTAAACGCGATATCTCAACAACGATATACTGGATTCATGTCATGTAGATGTGCCCTATTGTTTTGATTGTGATGTCATGCATATTAATGAGTATGCGGGGCTTAATGCTTCAATCTTGAAATGTTCATATTTTAACAACCACATGTTTGTTTTGTTTCATATTTGGTTTAATTATGATGTTAGCTGGTGTGTACATTGTTTATGATGTAAAAACGTTAAATTTCATCAATATGCATAGTGGGCGGGGCTTAATATGATTTTGATGTAAAGAGCTTGTTAACATGTTATCTCAAGAACAGTAAACTGGATTCATGTCATAATTGGTACACAGATAGCCCATGGTCTGTAGATGTGCCTTATTGTTTTTGGTTGCGATATCATGCATATTAATGAGTAGGTGGGGCTTAAAGTGAAAACATTGAAACGTTCATTTTTTAACAACCACATGTCCGTTTTGTTTAATATGTGGTATATTTATGTTAGCTGGTGTACATGTTCATGATGTTAAAATGTTGAGTTTCATTAATTTGCATAGTAGGAGGGGCTTAATATGATTTTGCCAAGAAGAGCTTGTAAATGCGGTATTTCAATAATGGTAAACTGGATTAACCTTCATTCCTTGACTAATAAATTCTTAAACTAGTTTTATAGTATATAGTAGCAGGCCCTAGCTGTAAAGAAATTTGGTGCAATGTATAGAATCCTAGGTACATAGTGCCAACAGTAGCTAAATTACTTTGAAATGAATAACCACAACAATAGCAAAAACCATTTCAAGTTCAGTTTGAAATTCTCAGGCATCAACATAGGCATGGTTTGGGGGAATCCTATTTCTGAATTGATATATCTTTTGTATGGTGAGTTTTGTATCTAAGTGTAATTTTACACCCCTCCCCCTCCTTCCCCTCCTCCCCCTCCTTCCCCCTTCCCCCCCTCCCCTCCTTCCCCCACCTTTGATTTTTTCCCCATTTGCAGTATGTAAATCTCGCCTGTGGGCATGCATCAACGTTTTCTATACGCAATTTGTTTGTGATGAAGCGAATGGAGATCTTGGTAGTAAATCCTTTGTGTTTTGATTGTTATTATAATTCCTTGAAGTGATCGATGCAAGAAATTTTGCATGACCAGAACTTTTCAAGTCTTGAACATATTCCAAATCAGAATCTAGAGACTTCCACATCATTTTCAATGACTAATTTTATTCACAGAAAAGGCAAAAAAAGGGAGGGGGAGGGAGGTGGAGATAGGGAAGGAGGGAGGTGGAGAGAGGGAAGGAGGGAGGTGGAGAGAGGGAGGGAGCAAGGTGGAGAGAGGGAGGGAGCAAGGTGGAGAGAGGGAGGGAGGGAGAGAGAGAGAGAGAGAGAGCACGGTGAAAGATCAATCAATTACACAAAGCGATTATCAAAAAACACGCTTTGATGGACCAATGAATACCCAAACATGAACAGCCAAATATAATCAGAACAATTATATATATCCATAGTGATTCAAATCTCATAGATATTTTCCCCTTCCCACCCATTCTTGCCAAAAAAAAAAAAAAACCCACCAAATTTGCATTTTTTGCTGGTTCAAACCAAACCACGACCGAACCCTGGTAATATTCCTTGTGGCAAATTTGCCGGCACTTTTATACCCAAACTACTGTTTCTTTTTACAATTCCGACACGATTCCTCCCACTTAATGCAGACTGCGACTCGGCAAATGTTGTTTACTTTTTTGTGTTTTTTGCAAATGTCTTGAAGCTGTATATGTTGGAGAAACGGACACAAAATCTAGTATAAGAACCCCACCCCCACAAAACTTCAAAGCCCCCTCTCACTCAATCAAAGATTTATGCTGCATCAGTGTTAAGCATGGTTTCTCCAACACAAATGCCAGAAAACTCTTCGAACATAAAATTATACAATGGTTAAATGCACACAACACAGGTTTGATTAAAAACATTTTATTCAATTTTTTTGACCCAGTATAGAAATTGTTCCATCTGTCTTATTTTTGGTGCAATAATTACAATCTTGCTACACTCAAATTTGCACAAGATCAGTTAAAAAGTGCATAACATCAAAGACTAAATTGTATTTTAAAAATACGTTTAGCCTTGTTTCATATTTCTCTTCCTCATTCTAGAAATATAATGAGATGATTAAGTTCTTGTACAGCCTTCACAAATGATTAAGTTTTCGTCCAACCTTCATCTGTCATCCCACAAATGCATTCGAAAGGGATGCCACCGTGTTAGTAATTATGTCACTTCTGTTTTTAAAGTTTTCTCATTGTTTGAAAGAATCATGAGGTGCAATGAGGTGAGTCAAGCTTGTGTTCGAAAGATACCGGGTTTCATTTCCATCCAAGTACTGCATTGCTTCAGTGTACTCAGCTGTGAAAAATGCTTACCAGCAGTGGCGTAGCCAGGATTTTCCTATAGGGAGGAGGGGGAGGGGGGGGGGGGCGGGGGGGGGTTGAATTGAACCGACACGATATTTAGTAGCATAGTTGAGGTGACACCAGAGGTGTCACTTTTACCAAAAATGCTTGACTTATTGGCCCAGGGGTCCGCTTCTGGGTCCTGGGGGAAAAACCCCTGAAGCTCTCACAAAATTGACATTTTATGGGCAACAAAGTATGTCACAACCCATAGTAAGAAGGTGTATCATACAAGTCAAAATTCATGTCAAAAAGAGCTATAATACACCATATACAAAACACAAAATCATAAAAGCGCAAAATGTGGAAATATAATTCTTTATTGTTTACGTTTGTACGTGGTTAGGTTTATCGTCACTCTTTGAAAAATATGGGTTGTCTGAAAGAAAAGATTTTCAATAAACTTGTGTAAATGTTGTCAAACTTTTTAAATGTGTCTGTTCTACATCACGTGTACTCTGACACCCACCTCCCCTCTCTCTGTGTCTTAGTTCATGTATTTTGATACAAAATCACACAAATGTTTAATATATTATTTCCGAAGAACCTTTTTCTGAGAAAGTGCCCTTTTGAAACTTAAAAACATAATAAGCACCTGGAATGTCGAAGCTTGTTTAACTGACGGCACCAATCTGAACCGACGGAATAAAATCTGAACCGACAGATTAAAATATTGGGAGGGGGGGAGGTGATCACCCCCTCGCCCCCTTCTTGTTATGCCACTGAGTACTGCTGGGGAGGTAATTTGTGATGGACTGGCATCCATCCAGGGGCAGTTGTGTACTCTCATCCGCTTGCACAATGGAAACCGGGGATAATCACTGGCTCTATGAGCCTAATGGCTGGATGGAATTAGCTTTTTTATTGATTGCAAGAAGTCTGTGAAGTTATCAATAACACATGGTAGGCTTCTGTGTGCGGTCGATCTTGTGGATGTGTGATCGATAACATCACAGATTTCTCGCGATTAGTAAGGAAAATTGAAAACCATGCAGATATGACTTTACCAGCACTGCAGCTTTCTTTTCTGAATGTATTTATGGCATGACACCTTTCCTTTAAATATACTTTGATAACCTGCACACGCAAACTGATTAGGAGACCACTTGGTTGTTAATGATTCGTGACAAGAATCGTGTTAGGCCGTTTAGTTATGGACTTCTCATTGGGGAAATGAAATCATCTTTATAATGAAAATTGTCATAAACTTTATATAACAAATTTTCTCGTTAATTTATTAGTGGAGAAATGATAAAAGGCTTTGATCATCAATTTAAAGGACGCGTCCTCATTGGTCAATTAAGTGCAAAAATTCAGGGAGCTGTACCGCTTTCTGATAAATTATATGAAAGAGGACTAATTAACAGAATGATAAAGAAAACTATAATAAAAAAAAACTTTGTAAATTTTAAACAGGCTTTGGTCAAATTTAAAGGACTCATGATCTGCAAGTACATAAATTATGTGAAAGAGGACTAAGACACAAAATGATATAGAAAACAAAAAAAAAATATATATATATTAAAAAAAAATTTTTGGAAATCTTAAACGGGGTAGGGTGGGGGTGCTTGTTGCAGCAATGAAGTATGGTAGGGGTGTTGGTTGTGAAGCAGTCCATTTTATCTGAAAAAGGGCTTAGGGGAAATAAATTGAAACAAGGGGAGGGCGCAATGAGCAGGATCGACCATTGCCAATTGAGTATGGGGAAGGGGGTTGTGATGTCACAATTTATAGAAAGTACGCAATTCCTTTTAAATAGTCTGCATGGATGGTGATTTTTATCCCAACATTTGAGAAGGGGGAGCGAACCCAAACAAAATCAAGTGACCCATATAGATTTTAGGCCTATATATGTATGGCACATTTTCTTAGGAGGAACTTAAGCATATTTGTCCCCAACAAAATTATTGAGGGGACATTTCCCCCAAAAAAATATATATTGGGGGGACATATTCTCCCCTCCTCCCTTCCCGACCCCTGCCTATAGAATAGAGAGAAAAACTATTGGACTATAGCTTTGGTGTATTTCAACATTATTATAAATGTGTTCATTGTTTTGAATTTTTTGAGGTTTTTGTCCTGTTCTTATCTTCACCATCAAGTAAATTTGTATACCAACACCCCCCTTCCCTTCCCTTCCCCACTCCTCCATTGGTCAGTTGTGATTGACTATATTTGATAACAGCTGTCGCTATACTGGTCCATTAAAAATATTTGGTATGTTGAAAATTTTGAAATGTTTGTTATGTTGGTGATCAAAGCTTTTGACAGTGTTTCTGTGGGCCCGCCCTTCTGTGGGCCCGCCCTGCCCCTCTGTGGGCCCGCCCTGCCCCTCTGTGGGCCCGCCCTGCCCCTCTGCCCCCTGCCCCTCTGTGGGCCCGCCCTGCCCTCTCTGTGGGCCCGCCTTCCCCCTGTGGGCTTCCCCTCACTCCACCCTCAATTGCTGGTTCTGACCCTTCCCCTCATGAAGAAGAAAAAATTATCTCTGAGTTCATTTAGCAATGAATGAAGTCCTTACAACCATTATTTTAATTAAGATAAAGTTCTCACTATTTGCTACAGTAAGTTTGTTTTATGATTTGCTGGAACAAATTTTTAAGCAAGGACAAGTCATGTCAACAGTGGTACTTTTAGTTCCAGGAAAAAAATTTCTCTCATTCTCCCCTGGCTCTTTCCTTCTGGACCTGTAAATTTGGATTATGCAGACTGATTTTGATTATTTTCTAATTGATATAGTTAGTACAGATCTGGTTATTGATTTCATGCAAAAACCTCCTAAAACCTTATTTGCTTTTCACATTGTTTGGGACATATATTCTGAATCATAATCAATACAAAGTTGAATAATCGTGATGTACATTTTCCATTTCTTTAAGAACTTGGTATGAAATTTCGTGGCTGCAAATTTAAAAGAAAGATAGTTCACTAGTATAGGCCTAATTAACTGATATATAAAAATTAAGAAATGTTTATCTGAAGTTGAGGAGGGGGAAGGGGTATTGTGCCTAAGTTACAATGCTGTCGTACATGTTTTCAAAATATGTTAGTCGAAAAAAGGTTCATTTCTGTAAAGTTAATGGGCATATTTTAGGGTTTAGTAAGTCCATTTTATATGAAAGAGGAATTCAAAAAAACAAAATTGATGAAAAACTACTTCAATATCTTATTCCGTTAAGGAGATATTCAAGTTTTAAATTTGATATCATTTGTGTACAAATCATTGCAATCAGACTAGTTGTGACATCACAGCCTCAAAATTCCTCAAATTCTTCATGTGTTCTATCATATTTTGTGGCTTAAAAACCATTGGAAAGAAGTGAACAGAATCTTGTAAGAATAATTAAAATTGACAACCTGCAGAAAATTCAAGAAAAAATCATTCCAATAGTAAAAAAGTGAAATAAATTGTCTTTAAAATATATTAAAGGATTAGTTCCAGGGTCCAGCAAGTCCATCTTTTATGAAAAGGAACTTAAAAGAAAGAAAATGGAAAAAAGTATTGCAAAATCTAATTCCGTTAAGGAGATATTAAAGGATTAGTTTAGTGGTCAAGTCATATGAAAGAGGACTTCAAAAAAAAAAAAAAAAAAAAAAAAAAAAAAAAAAAAAAAGCATTCAAAAATCTTATTTTGTTAAAGAGATATTAAAGGATTAGTTTAGTGGTCAAGTCATATGAAAGGGGACTTCAAAAGAAACAAAATGGTGGAGAAAGCATTCAAAAATCTTATTCCGTTAAGGAGATATTAAAGGATTAGTTTAGTGGTCAAATCATATGAAAGAGGACTTCAAAAGAAACAAAATGGTGAAGAAAGCATTCAAAGATCTTTTTCCGTTAAGGAGATATTAAAGGATTAGTTCATTAGTCAAGCAATTTTGTTTCTTTCAAAGTCCTCTTTCATATAAGATAAACTTGATTGACCACTGAACTAATCCTTTAACAATTGTTGAGAAAGTGAGGATGAGGGCGCCAATCTCCCATAGTGGACTTACTACACCAGTATATCTCCTTTACGGAATAAGATATTTGATTAAGTTCTTCACCATTTTGTTTCTCTTCTTTTATATAAGATGGACATGCTTGACCACTGAACTAATCCTGTTGGTCTTCTTTTATATAAGATGGACATGCTTGACCACTGAAGTAATCCTTTTGGTCTTTTTTTAGATAAGATGGACATGCTTGACCACTGAACTAATCCTTTAAGTCCTCTTTTAGATAAGATGGACATGCTTGACCACTGAACTAATCCTGTTGGTCTTCTTTTATATAAGATGGACATGCTTGACCACTGAACTAATCCTTTTGGTCTTCTTTTAGATAAGATGGACATGCTTGACCACTGAACTAATCCTTTAAGTCCTCTTTTAGATAAGATGGACATGCTTGACCACTGAACTAATCCTTCAAGTCCTCTTTTAGATAAGATGGACATGCTTGACCACTGAACTAATCCTTTAAGTCCTTTTTTTTAGATAAGATGGACATGCTTGACCACTGAACTATCCTTTAAGTCCTCTTTTAGATAAGATGGACATGCTTGACCACTGAACTAATCCTTTAAGTCCTCTTTTAGATAAGATGGACATGCTTGACAACTGAACTAATCCTTTTGGTCCTCATTCAGATAAGATGGACATGCTTGACCACTGAACTAATTCTTTAAGTCCTCTTTTAGATAAGATGGACATGACCACTGAACCAATCCTTTTAGTACTCTTTTAGATAAGATGGACATGCTTGACCACTGAACTAATCCTTTATAACTTTTTTGTTGTAAAGTAGGGCACATCTGTCTGAGCAAAGTTTGCCCTGGGCCCCATTTAAAAGATGCGACATTTGATAGATTGTGGGTGGTTTGCGCGATACATCCGTGCAGTTTTTACGGACACATGGAAACAGCTTTAGTTTGATGTAATCCAAGCAATCTTTTTGTCATATATTCCTGAATTAGATTTAGTGCCCCAGTTATAAACAAAAGTAAATATAATATAATACATAGAGTTATCTTTTTCAAATTATCTTCGCATAAATTGATGGAAAATTTATGCAGAGTGCATTTTTACTGAAAGTGTGGTTAAATACGATATGTGGATATTTGCATGCACGTACACAACAGACAATGCTATTTTAGTATGTTTTATCATGGTCTAATTACACTATTTCAACAATTATAGTGTAGTGTAACATGCATGAATGGTTCGCGCCCTTTTATCAGCAATGTTCTGATTTTCCACATGTTGGAATATTGGACATTTCAAGGCCACCAAAATTTCACCCGTCACTGTCCCACACTCCATACATATGTTTACAATTATACATAATTATGAGCATTTTAAGATTTTAACATTAAGCCCCGCCTTATTGTGCATGACATCATTACCAAATACAATAGGGCACATCTATGGACCGTGGGCTGTGTGTGTACCATATGACATAAATCAATTGTATAGATTGATATCATGTTTTACAAGCTAGCGTCACACACACACACATACGCCATCATGACTGCATTATAGGTTCCTGATGCTATATCGCATCGGAACTAAAAATTGGTTTCAAAACTCAAAATGAAAATAAATGTCAAACTTAGGGAAAAACTGATGTATTCAGCTCAAATTTAAAAAGAGTGACGATTCTGTAAAATTCTTAGGAGTAAGGGAGTAAAATCTAACTCTGCAGTAATGTGAGTGAATTTCCCATGTTGTGCTCTAGCCTACAATGATTATCCTACTTTTTCATCATCACATATTTCAGTATTCATTTATCAGGCTCTTTGGAGTTCTTCTGTTAATAATTGATAGCGAGCAACAAGCGAGCCTTTTGATAAACATCTTTTCGACCCACTTTTCCTGTTGCACTCCAATTGTTTTGCAGACTCTCTGATAAGCTTTTGTTCCTGAGGGATTTAATTGAGACATTTATGTTCAACTGACTTTTGGTCAAGACAGCTGATGGTTGATTAAGACAGATTGAATGTTGCTTTGCATAGGCAGTATTTGCCCACCGAAAGGGTGTGTTGGGAGGGGGAGCAAAGTCAAAAGTGAGGCGAAAATCACAAATGATGCCAGAGTACAAAAAAATCAGAATATAAATTCAGAAAGAAACAAAAAGTGGTTGCAAGTACCCTCGTGTTCCCAATCTCACCTATGTAATCGGTTTTGGGAGGGGGGAATTATGTGATGTCAAAGACACCATATGGCCAATATGTCCTTGCAAGTTGGACCCTTGTGGTTCAGGGGCCCACTAAAGGTTCTAAGAGCAAGGAATATTGAAGTGTGAAAATGAGATTTTCTGATTGGTTTTTTGGTGGGTCATGTTCCCATTTCCCCCTCCCCTCCCTGCTCCCCCACCCCCCATCAATCTGCCAGTGAGCAGTTTGAAAGTTGTGTTGTTGTCTTTTTTATATTATTATATCATGTTTTTAATTGTGACACACCAGTGACATTCCAATGTCTATTAAAACAAATATGAATTATGAAAATTTGAATTTTGATGTAAAAGTGGGCATTATGAGTGACCTATATTTTTTCTGAAGAAAAAACAAGATTTTGGTTTGTGTATAAACAGTGGCAGTCGTCATTATGGGAGGGGATGAGATCAAGAACAACACATAACCGTAACACCACTTAAACCATAACTTCGAATCTATGTCCCCATGTATGCACCGACCACAATACCCCCTTCTACATACAAACTTGTTTGCGTAACTTAATTAATTTCTGTGTGTGATGAAACGTCCCTTTCTGCATAAGAATAAATGTAAGAAGACATATTCTTCAGAAGAAAAAAGTCAATGTCAATTTATTTTGCAAATTGCTGGCAACATGCATCATTGTGTGTTTATCTTATACTTTAAAAGAAATTTAGGTACTTTTCCCATATTGATTGTCTAGTTACATTGTTTAGAAGACTTTGTCATTTTCAATATAGAATTAGCATGTCTACAGGAGTCAGGGTAGTGATTTCTGCTATAAATGTAAGTTCATTTTCTTTTATTTTTCTATACAATCTATTATTTGTATGATAAACATGTTTTAAAACAAACTTAGGATTTCCTCACTAATCTTAGTTAAATTTTGGAAGTATGTATGGCCTCTAATCAAACAGTAATTAGGCCAAAGAGCTTAGGCCAAGCTTTGTTGTGTAAATTTCAAAGAGTTATCTGAGATCATTAATGCAGAGAATGTAGACAAGAAGTTCAACTAAGTTAATTTTGAGATCAGAGAATTTGGAGCATAATGAAAGACTAATTCAAAGGACCAGAAAAAAGGCAATTGTTGCAGTCATAATTGTAGAGAAAACTAATTTGTTTTAATGGAAGCTGGTATCTATTGCAGAGAAGATTAAGTTCCAGACAGTTAAAAAAGACATTAATATTACATTCATGGCCTATTTGATAATGTTCAGTATAAATGTTATTACTCAAATGGGGATTATTTTTTTTTTTTTTTGGGGGTGAGGTGGGAGGGCAGCTATTGGTATTTGAGAGGGATATCAGTAAGTTTGGGATTTAAGGTTATCATTGAAATTTGAGGCTGTCTATCCTCATGCCAAACCTGGTGCTTTCCCTAGGATGGAATGGTAGAGGAATGGGTGAAAGATTAATATATCAGAGCATATTTAATAAGGTTTTCCAATCACTTGGTTGAAGTATTACAGTAGCTTACCATAATATTTCTATATTTGATAAATTTCTTTTTTCAACAGACCTTGTTAGATTGTTTTCAGAGTAACAGAAGAAACTTACCAGTTGGCAAATTGCCTGATCCCTTTTTATGGCAGACTCAAATAAATGCACCTATTCTTGAAGACCAGCAGAACTCTCAGGACAAACATAACTGGCTTGACAAGATATAGTCTCAGCAAACCCAATTATTGTGGATAACAATGCAATTGACCATCAAGGTATGAAGGTAAGAACTATTTTTGGCACCAATGACATGGCAAAATAAATGTTTGCAAGAAAACTTGATTAAATTGGATAAAATATTGCTTATTTTATAGTTTATTTGACAAGCTTTTGGGAAATTAAAACAATAAATTCAGTGCATGGTTCAGTGCATAAGTCCATACATGCAAAGAACTTTGAAAGGGACAGATGCTAAAATTGTAAAAACAACAACATGGCAAAGTGTGTAGTAAACTTGTAACTTGCCCATTTTATAATATATTTTTACCTGGTATAACTATATAAAAAGTGTAACAAAATTGTATAGGCCTATATTGGAGATAGGCCTATACTGAGATAGGCCTATACTGGAGATGGGCCTATTTTGGAGATGGGCCTATATTGAGATGGGCCTATATTGGAGATAGGCCTATTGGAGATCGGCCTATATTGGAGATCGGCCTATATTGGAGATAGGCCTATTTTGGAGAATAGGCCTATATTGGAGATAGGCCTATATTGGAGATAGGCCTATATTGGAGATGGGCCTATATTGGAGATAGGCCTATATTGGAGATTGGCCTATATTGGAGATAGGCCTAATTTCATATTTTTGCTGATGTTTATCAACACTGATCTATCCATTGTAATTAGTAGCTTGTTTTCTTTATCTAATCATCACTTTAATTCAAATTATGGGGTGGGGCAAACTCCATAAGAACAAAATCTTTTTATCAAAAGAAATATTCATTTTATTCATATAATAATGTCAATGTTCCAAAGCTTAGCAATTTATCTCTTTTAGGCTCTCCCATTTCATGTAATTTCAATTTGTTCAGTTGGCAAGTGGAAAAGTGTCAATTTTTGTTCCCATTTGCTGGTCATGTATTGCTTATCTTTGAGCAAACCTGCAGCGCGTTTGCTTACCTGGTTTAATCCACCTACCTGGCTGAAGGGGAAAATACTGAAGAAATTAGAGGTCCTTAGATTGTGACAATTTGTACCAGAGAAGTCATGGGTTCCCAGCTGGGATTAATCATAGAAAAGCATTTGCTAAATGGCCTTTTTTTTTGGCAGCAAAGGGTGTTACCAGGATTTCTCTGAGAATGTAACTTGCCTCTTTGACAAGATAAATCTCACTGGTTTCACCCTTTTGTTTTCAGTAAATTTTCCAGACAATAAAGTAATAGTGATTCAAGTCCCAGCTAATATGAAAAAAAAAGAATTGCTACTGTAAGGATAATACCTTGATGAAGAGAAAAAAAGTAAAAGTTTTTGAAAATTATTACAAAAATGCACCACTTTTCTTTACATTTAAGAATGTCCCAAAGACATAGCTTGTATGTGGAGTTGATATACAAGGTAAAACAAATTGACATTCTCAGTTATGTGAAAAAAGAACAACGTAAAAAACAAACAGAAAGACTCGAGGCTCAAGCATACAATCCTCAACCCCCCCCTTACCTCTCCCCTGGACCCTTCCCCTCCTTTACCAGTGCTAAACAATCCCCCCATCCCCATTTGAATCAATGTACCATTAGGATAATTTTCACTAAGTTGCAAAGTTTAAAGCAAAATAATCTGTTATTATTTTCAATTAATGCCTTCCAAGTTTGGGAAACTTTGAAGGGATTTACTACCAACCCTCCTTCCTATAACACCAAAAGATTGTCTTTAGCCTTCCCCCTCCCCCCCCCCCATTTGAATCAATGTACCAAGGATAATTTTCACTAAGTTGCCTTCAAAAGCTAGTTTAAAGCAAAATAATCTGTTATTATTTTCAGATTGTGCCTTAATGCCTTCCAAGTTCGAAGGGATTTACTACTTTTGGTCAACGACGTTCATTTTATCCTCCAGATAATTTGTCTTCCTATAACACCAAAAGATTGTCTTTGGAAGGCCCTGGAGAAAATATCCATCCACTCTGTGAAGCTTATGTATCTGATAAGTACCCTAGAATCATTGATCCCCTCCCAGAACTTCTACAAATCCAATTTCCCTGATTGATTTACACCCGAGGGGGAAAGCACTTCCATACTAAAGTGGTAGGTATGTGCCACCCAGAATTTCAAAATTGGACAGCAGTATAAGATTTTTTTTTGTTCGTAACTACAGTATGACACTTTATGATTTTGATACCTGCAGTAGGAAAATAAGTGATTTTTGATACCTGCAGTATGAAAAGATACAATTTTTTTGAGACCAGCAGTATGAGAGATTTGATTTTTGATACCAGCACTAAGAAAATTCTAAAAAGGCAACTGCTCTGGCGGCACATGCATATATACCTCACATATGAAATCCCTTCCGCCATCCCTTCAGGGTTCATACCGATTTTACCTACATTTTCACCAAAATCAACCTGTCAAGGGCTTATTTTTTCACCATTGCTTCGGACATGCATTTTCTCGCTACAGAAAAAAGTCTTGCATTAGTAAAGGCACTGCTTTAAAATTTGGCCTGCAATTTTCAAGCAGCAATTTAAGCACATTCCACAAGATTAACTTTGCATCATAACATTGAGGTATAAATAGTTCTATGCTCATAGTTCATTTCACCTTTTCCCAGCAGCAGAGACAAACAATGCCAGCATTGACTACGATTACTACTTATATTACAAAGGATTGCCATTATATTCAGATGTGTGTCACTAAAAATACCATGTAACACCAGTGGGAGTAATAATAATAATAATGAATACTTGTTGTGTGCCAGTATCCATCAAAAGTGATGCTCATGGCGCAGCGACACAACAATTAATGCAAAACAATGTGAACAAAAAGAAATAATAGTTAAGAATACTGCAAAATACATACCGGTACATACAAGAACAAATATAAGTTTAAAATTGAACAGAATCAGAACACATGAAGAATGTCTTTAATGATTATTTAAAAGAATGGAGGGAAGGACTAAGTTTGATGTTGTCTGTAAGTCTGTTCCATAAAAAGGGGGCAGCAGCAGAAAATGAACGTTTACCCCATGTTCTAGAAGTACGTGAAATAGTTAATTGAAGTTTAAAATTAGAACGCATGAACTGGTGGGGATTAAACATGGGATTAAAAGATCAGAAATATATGTGGGAGACAATGCATGAGTAGACTTGTATACAAAAACAAAGTATTTTTAAAACAATTCTATGATGAATGGGTAGCCAGTGTAAATTCCTTAAAATGGGAGTAATGTGTTCATTTGGTTTACTTAGGGTAACAATCCTGGCAGCAATATTTTGTAAGCGGGAGAGACGTTAGTAGTTGTTATCTTGAAGGAGCCTTGGAGAGGTGAAACTGTATAACAGTTTTGTGGTTTGGGAAACAAAGAAATATATAACTTTTGCTTCGACCGACCCTGCTCTATTTGAGGGCAGGTTGAGATGTTCCTGGTTTTAAGCAGAGCCATTTCTAATGTGATTTCAGTCTATCGTAAAAGGTCCTTCTGCGTTCTTGTGTATTTCAACAAGGCTTGTGCTATCATATGAAAACATCCTACTGCTTCGGTGTCATTTTTCAATTTAATCTTCACTTCCTAAATAGTGTTACCACTTCTAACAGGAAATGATTCAAAGTATTTAGATTCAATTTTCATGGAATATTTTCTTTGCGGTATAACCAAAGTAGCAGCTCCCTGGTATAACGATCGACTACCAAACATAAGCAATACGGGACGCTACAAGGTCCAGTGTATATATTGGAAGGAAATATCTTGATTGGCAGACAGATTTTCACCTTAATGATCAAGTGGGTTCAAAGTAAACAGTAGGAAAAGGAACTGAAATAGTTCTACTGCGATATGTTGGGAATTTAACATACGTGCAATGGAATCAAATGAAAACATGTTTTTCAATAAGAGACAATGTGCATACTATAATATCACAGCCTGCCGTGATGATAGCTGGAAATGAAATATTATTTTGAAAGTGTATAAAGAGATCTTTTGTTCAATTGTAATTAAAAGTGAAAGCAACGTTTAGTTAACTTGACTTAATTGTTTTCAGTGTTTATTCTTAGACCTCAGTGGAAATTTAACTCACTTTTGCAAAAATATAATGCATTGTGAATATTTTAGGAATTGAATCAAAATATTTCATTCGGTTTTTTTTTGCATCCTTTCGCAGCAGGATATCTTGAATGATATATCTTTCCTCTAAGTAATTGATTGTGTTTTACTTTGGCTCATTGTCGTAGAATTATGAATTATCATCTGTCTGAAATCAGTAACGGAACGATCCATCGCCTAGAAAGGTTTGTTGATTTTGTATGTTTTGTTTTTGTAGAACATTGCATGGGGTACTGAAGGTTCAAAAATCAGTTTAAACAGTTATCCATCAGAGGTGACAAAGCGGGGCCTAAGGGGGTGGCTTCAGCCCCCAGTGATTTAAGGTAAACATAAATCACTTTACCCAACCTTAGACCCCTAGCTTGATTTGAAAAGGGCAGGGTGCTAGAATTGTTGAGGGGCACATTAATTTGTGCGCAAAGCACTGCGTCTTTTCGGCATGGGAGTCCAGGGGCTCAATCCCATGGTGAAGAAGCTCTGGGATTTTAGCTATAATCATACTCCAGAATGAAACTATTCCGATTGATAAGGACCATTTATGAGCCAAACAGGACAATTGCTTACTATGCTATCATTCTGTGTTCTGTATCCATGTAAGGTATTTCATTTAATTAAGATTATAAAGTTGTCGCTTTTTTAATCTATAAAAATAAAAAAAATTCTCATGAGGGGCAGGGTGGGCTGCAACTGTAAAAATAGCAAAGCTAGGGGTCTGCCCAACCTAATAACCCCCAATATTGGTATCACATGTCACCTGACCTCAACTGCCCCCTCCCCTTCCTTATTATTTTAAATGCTCCGCTGCACCCCGGTATAGCCTACAGTTGTATGACAGCAAACTATTTGCAACATTTTTACCTAAATTTTAAATGCCCAGTGAAAATTTTCAGTGGGAGGGGGGTGTAGTAAAAAGTCAAGAGAAATTGCAGAAAAACATGCATTTACGCATTTTATCCAATAGTTAATTTGAACATAAATTGTATTTGTAAAGAGTGTGGGGTCATACCTCTGTGGACTTTCTGAAAAGTAGGGAGGGGGAGGGAACGTTCCCCAAAACAGTTATGGGTATGCAAACACAGCCCCCTAACACCAATAACCCATGGACCCCAATGGTATAATTGTGGCTCCCTAACCCCAATAACCCATAGACCCCAATGGTATAATTGTGGCTCCCTAACCCCAATAACCCATGGACCCCAATGGTATAATTGTGGCTCCCTAACCCCAATAACCCATGGACCCCAATAGTATAATTGTGGCTCCCTAACCCCAATCTCCCATAGACCCCAATAGTATAATTGTGGCTCCCTAACCCCAATAACCCATGGACCCCAATGGTATAATTGTGGCTCCTAACCCCAATAACCCATGGACCCCAATAGTATAATTGTGGCTCCTAACACCAATTTATTATGGACCCCAATAGTATAATTGTGGCCCCCTAACCCCAATTTCCCATGGACCCCAATGGTGTAATTGTGGCCCCCTAACACCAATTTCCCATGGACCCCAATAGTATAATTGTGGCCCCCTAACACCAATTTCCCATGGACCCCAATGGTATAATTGTGGCCCCCTAACACCAATTTCCCATGGACCCCAATAGTATAATTGTGGCTCCCTAACACCAATTTCCCATGGACCCCAATAGTATAATTGTGGCTCCCTAACACCAATTTCCCATGGACCCCAATGGTATAATTGTGGCTCCCTAACCCCAATTTCCCATGGACCCCAATAGTATAATTGTGGCCCCTAACACCAATTTCCCATGGACCCCAATAGTATAATTGTGGCTCCCTAACCCCAATTTCCCATGGACCCCAATGGTGTAATTGTGCCTCTGTAAGTTGGAACACATTGTATGTAAAAGAAATAACACTTGTGAAGAATTAGTTCCTGGTTTACTTTAAAAACATAACCATGAATTGTTTTTTGTAAAAAGTATACCTCAAATCTGAATGAAGAATTAAATTGTGTGTACTTCTAAGGCTTAACCGCACCACGTGGACCTTGACGTGATTGATTTTTTTTTTATTACCTAAGGCGTTCAAATATACCTTTGAAGAATTCTTAAATGTGTTTAACCATGAAGCTATTAACCATGGCTCCATGGTTTAATCAAAGAAGTGCAATTATTTATTAACAATAACTTATTTATAAAAGCAGCTATGGTATTTATTATCAGTACACAAAAGAGTCAATTTGATCTTGTAGCAATTAAAGGAGACATAAAGTCTGATACAATCATTATTTCATATGATAGAGAATGAAAGTCTTAACCAACTGCCGCCAAAAACACCAATTAAAAATCTTATTCCTATCACAAAATATTCATGTTTGAAATCGACACATAGGGGCTGCCATTTTTTTCAAATTCTGTAATGAAATATTGTGAATGATGACATAATTTTCCCAATAGGGACATAAGGAATTTAATGTATTTCTTTATAAATGTGATTAAAGTTTTTATTCCAAAATGATGTGGCACAAAGTTAGAACAGTATGTTTTGATAATTTCATGTGTACACAAAAATGTCCTTCACCCTAACAAAAGAAAAACACTTTCCCCATAAGCTAAAAAACTTGAGGTAGACTACAAAGAAATACAAAGCATTCCAACATCCTGCTGGGCTGATGACATCATAATCTGCATGTTTTGAAATAAAAATGGCAGCTCCCATGGTACTATTAAGTAGCATTAAAGCTTTTGATAATTACAAAAAATGTTTTAGATTGCTTCAGGAGTTATAAAACTTGGTCAGAAAATTTGTTAATTTTATTTTTATTATATGTAATAAGGATTATGTCAGACTTTGTCTCCTTTAAATACTGTATATGCATTGCATGTTTGTTTATTATGGAAAATATTGGTTTAGTACAGCTGTACTGTTGATAAAATGTATTGAGGAAACATTTTTTGTAGGATTGTTGATAGATCCGTGTAGTAAAACGTGAAACAGGATTGTTCGGTGTGAATTATGGCTCAGGTGGAGGGACATTTTAAGGGGTATAGTGGTTACAGGTGAGTTAAGTTACGTTTGTTTGTTTGTTTGTATGTGTGTTTGTGAATGGTCGGATATTCACAAGCAAGAACTTGCATATTGGATCTTGCAACATGCCAAGTTAACGATGTCGGTTTCTGATTTATTGATGAATCTGATTCTTTATACACTTATCAATTGTGTGACCCTTACACCGTCCCCCGGTCAAGCGAGTCATTACATTGACCTCTCAGTCATTTTTGTTTATGACTCACCTCTGTTAACAAAGTGACTTAGGTCTGAAGTCAAGTGACTCACCCCTGAGTCACTCTGGTGACTGACAGTTTGTTATATTGATGCACATTTGACTGACATTGTTCTGGGGTAATAGTTAGGGCTTAGATCTAGAGTTATGCAAATGACAAGTGCATTATGTATATGTAAAAATAGTTTTATTATATTACCAATGGTGTCATATCTAGGATATTGTATGCTGCTTGGAAAGGGATCAGTCAAGAGCCAGTGTGATACAAGTTTATATGTGAAGTACGCACCAGACAAATTTTGCCATGCAAAAATGTTGTCATTGGGCTAAACTGTTTTGTGGAGCAGGAAAGTTGAATTTCCTTCATAAATTGATGTTTTTTCACCAAAATTTGAATCAAATGTGTTAGATTCCCCTCCCCTCCCCCTCCCCTCTCTTCCCCTCTCTTCCCCCTTCCCGCCCATACCCACACATACTTTTTTTCAGAAATTACATGATTCCCTTGGCCTGTCCTACTTTTTGGACATTGACATATATGGAGACCAATTTGTTTTGGGTGGCTGGGACCGTTCATATGGTACGTCGGACCCTTCCTCCCCAAACACTTTGGACCCTGACCATGTCACTATCTCTGATTGGTCACAGTATATCCACACATCTGCAGACTCTGCAGTCTTATAAGCATGGAGGTACCACTTGCTATAAGTCTCAAGCATTCCGCAGTGCACTTTGACTTTAATAGTCATTTGTTCCAGAAATATCACAAATGTTTCATATTATTTCTGGAAATATATGGACATTCTTAAACTGACAACAATTAACATAGAAGTATAAATTTACTCTGTCTAATATTTGTTTCAATTGTCCATTGTAGGAAGAGGAAGTTATCTTGTTGATAATTGTTATAACAGATGGGAATTTAATGAAAAACATGGTTGTCATAGAAACTAACCCCACTCATGTTTCATTTCTTAACAGTTTTGCTTGTTTGGATAAAGAGGCATTCTTTGACAGTTTGCACATTAATGTATGAGGTTCCCTGTTTCAATTACTTTTAATAGGTGTTGGTATGAGCCTGGCATATCCAGAGCATATTAGAATGTTTGGTTCATACACTTGCGATAATCTCCTTAACTGTGCAAAACGCTCCGAAAAATCACACATATTTTGCACTTCAAACGTTATAACTAAAGAGTCTGAATATTTTGTTTCCATTTCAAACGGTAGAGAACTTGAATTCATTATCCATCGTTTGAGACCATTTTTATTTAAAATATTCCAAAAACAAGTACGGTACTTCGTAAACTATAAAAAGTGTTTTTTTCTCGTTTTTTAATGGGAGAGCAAGCAAAATCACAAGGTTATTGCCGATTTGACCTTTGTAACTTAAGAATGAAAGTATTTGGAGTCCATTTTACACAACCTGACAATTAACATATATCTATTTACCATATGTATAAAATCCAACATGATTGTGCAAAAAAATGCCCGTACTTTCCAACAAATAGAAATCGATGAGAAAAAACATTTTCACTTCCGCTTATGTATCCCTTTATTTTATTTCTGACGTAATCTTAGCATGCCCGAGCTGCATGGATTGTACTATTGTGTGCAGGTTTCTTGTTGTTTGTGTATTGTAAACTACTGTGAAGAGGCGAATGTTTTCCAATGTCGGATTTTGGCTAATTTTCTTCTATTTTTGACAATTTTCTAATATATTTTTATTACACTGAGATATGTTTCTCATTATATGACTGTATTCATCAGAAAGTAAACATTATTTGGCTGAAATATTATCGACAACAATCAGAAACAAAGAAGTTCAAGAGTGAGACATAATGAAAACGTTGGTTGCATGATTATGATACCAAAAATTAAGAACTATGCTATTTATTCAACTTTTTGTATGAATTAATATCTGTTTATTACATATCTGAAATAAATTTCTTTATATCATTTCTAATCACTGCATCCTTAAAGATTATTTTCTATTCAGCACAAGTAGTTTGTCATACATTTGTTTAAGAAAAATGAGTTAAAAAGTTTCTCATAAGTAATGTCTTGTTAACATACTTTTGAACTGAAGTTGTGTGCATTTGTTTTACTTCAAAGATATTTCATTGGAACTGGCTAGTTGTTAAATAAAAAGTTGTCTAAAGTTCCATTTCACTTGGCCCACATGCGGCATGCTATGCCATCAAACATGGCAAGCCGTCCCACCCTCTCCTACATGCCGTCCCACCCTCTCCCTCATGCTGTCCCGCCCTCTCCCATAAGCCATCTCAGCATCTGACGGTCACTGGTATTATCAAGAGTCACAATCCTGGCTATGACCACGCTACTCATAAACACTCCAATCTGTGAAACCACATAATACTTTTGTATGATAAATATACACCATGAGCGGTCTTTCATGTATTTTGATAAATCTGTAATTTTTTTGCCCTAAAAAAAAGTAGTAAACCTGAATGTAGTAAGGGTATTTATAATATACCAATTGAAGAAAGTTTGATGATAAATAATTTAAATAGTAATACAATTAAATAAACTTAATTTCTTTAAAATACATTAACAATTGTTACAAATGTGATGCTTAGGGTGCCAACCTTCCATAGTAGTAGACTTACTACACCAATCATTTCTACATAGATAAGACAGAGCTTTAAACTTGAATATCTTCTTAACGGAATAAGATATTTGAACGCCTTCTGCACCATTTTTTTTTTTTTTTTTCCTTGAATTTTTAACTAACCCTTTCCACTCCTTTCTCCCACCCACCCATTTCCCGCACCCACCCACCCATTTCCGCACCCACCCACCCATTTCCCGCACCCACCCACCCATTTCCGCACCCACCCATTTCCGCACCCACCCATTTCCCGCACCCACCCATTTCCCCGCACCCACCCATTTCCCGCACCCACCCATTTCCCAAGACCCACCCATTTCCCGCACCCACCCATTTCCCCGCACCCACCCATTTCCCGCACCCACCCATTTCCCGCACCCACCCATTTCCCGCACCCACCCATTTCCCCGCACCCACCCATTTCCCGCACCCACCCATTTCCCGCACTCCACCCATTTCCCGCACCCACCCATTTCCCGCACCCACCCATTTCCCGCACCCACCATTTCCCGCACCCACCCATTTCCCGCACCCACCCATTTCCCCATTTCCCGCACCCACCCATTTCCCGCACTCCACCCATTTCCCGCAAGCACTCCACCCATTTCCCGCACCCACCCATTTCCCCACCCACCCATTTCCCCACCCACCCATTTCCCCCACCCACCCATTTCCCCACCCACCCATTTCCCCCACCCACCCCCTCCTTATACAACAGATAACAACTACATGTCCAAGCCTGAAATGCATACATTTTGTTGTAATTAGTAAAATTAGAGTCACCAAATATGATAGTAAAAGCTAGGGGGGGGGGAAAGCTAGGGAGGGGGGGAGGGAAGCTAGGAGGGGAGGGGGAAGGGGAGGAGGAAGCTAGGAGGGGGAAGCTAGGGAGGAGGAGGGAGGAGGGGAAGCTTAGGGAGGGAGGGGGGAGGAGGGGAAGCTAGGGAGGGGAGGGGAAGCTAGGCAGGGGTAGGGGAGTTAGTGAAGGGGGGGGAAGCTAGTGAAGGGGAGGGGAAGCTAGGGGAGAAGTTAGGGAAGGGGAAGCTAGGAAGGGAGGAAGCTAGGGATGGGGAAGCTAGTGAGGGGGGAGAAAACTAGGGGGAGGGGAAGCTAGGGATGGGGAGGGGGAAGCTAGGGATGGAGGGGCTGTGGTATGTTTTTCTTCTGCAAAATTTGCACAGATGTAACGTTTCTTGCCAGTAGGACAGAAAGTACAGTATGTGATGTTTCTAACAGCATTTGCATGGATAGCTTACCCACTGCTTACAGTGCAAGTCGGATTGGTCATAAATTGATTTATAGGGACTGTACATGTAATGTAGAAAACTGATAAACTAGAAAACTGAGAATTGGAAATCTCTGTTAACCACATGTTGCAGAAGATGGGACTCAGGGGCAGAATTTTAGCTCTTTTATGAAGGAGTGTCATAATCCCTTCCATAATATCAATATCAGTAAATATTTCAGAAGTACTCCTTCATTTGTGATATGGCTTACTTGAATTGAAAAGAAAGTTGCTGGAAAATACCTGGGGGCAGTATTTATAAACTATTATTATTTGACATTTCTGAAAATTATTGATCATTATTGAAAATAAACAATAACAGCTGAAACATGGCTTTTCTCTCATTGGTGAGACTATGGCTATAAGCTTCTAAAACTATGACGTTATATGCACTGGTTAAAGGTAATTCTCCCCCTCATACATAGGTGGGATATGGGGGGTGGGGACTTCCTCCCACTTTTTCCTTAATTTATATCTTTTGTAAGGTGATTTTTTGTATTTTAGAGTGATTTTGTGATCCCCACCCCCTTTCTCTTTGACTTTGCCCACCCTAAAAAAGTGGGAACAGTGATGAATATGAGGCTGGAGGATAAAGCCTTCAAACTTTTTAGCTGGGCAGAAATATATAATGATACAAATTAAATAAAGGCTTTAAAAATTGCATCTTACACCTACTATGCCAGTGATGGGACAGAGGTTATTGGGGGCATGTGGTAATATTTGTACCAGAAAGTGCCTCCCAAGAAATCTTGTTTTTTTTATTGTCCACCTTTGAATATTTTGATGTGCAGCAACTCCTTGACTGACTGCAAATTTCATTTTGATGGAAGGGGGTGATATTGGATGGCAGGGGATATGTCAGCTTTAAGTTTGTATATACCTACCTGCCTCCTGAAAAATTATTACCTACGTGCCTCCTGAAAATTGTTTTCCCCCTTCCCCCAACCCCATCAAAAGACCTACCTGCCCCCTAAAAAATTATTACCTACGTGCCTCCTGAAAAATTATTTTTCCCCTTCCCCCACCTCCTTAAAAAGAATCTACAGTACCAGCTTCTCCACCAGATTAGCCTTGAAGCCTATTACACAACCCTTAATTTTTAGTTTGCGCCACATTTGTGACAAGGTAACATGTTTAGCTTGTGCAAGCGTGCTGCAAGTTCACAACTGCTAGGTTCCACAAGCTAGCAATTTTTGTCTACAAGCTTGTGCAAGCTAACAGATAGTTTATGTTATAGCTTGTGGAAGAAAATGTTAGTTTGTGCAAGCTAGCAAGCTAAAAATAGCTTGCAGCATGCTTGTGAAAGCTTGCAGCATGCATGCGCAAACTTGCAGCATGCATGCACAAGCTTGCAGCATGCATGCACAAGCTTGCAGCATGCATGCACAAGCTTGCAGCATGCATGCACAAGCTTGCAGCATGCATGCACAAGCTTGCAGCATGCATGCACAAGCTTGCAGCATGCATGCACAAGCTTGCAGCATGAATGCACAAGCTTGCAGCACACTTGTGCAAACTTGCAGCATGCTTGTGCAAGCTAAAAATTGTTAGCTTGTTGCAAGTGTGTAAGCTAACAGATAGTTTATGCTATAGCTTGTGGAAAATAATGTTAGTTTTTGCAAGCTAGCAAGCTAAAATAGCTTGCAGCATGCTTGCGCAAGCTTGCAGCATACTTGTACAAGCTTCCAGTACGCTTGCAGCATGCTTGTGCAACACGCTTGCACAAGCTTGCAACACGCTTGCGCAAGTTGCAGCATGCATACACAAGCTTGCAGCATGCTTATGCAAGCTTGCAGCATGCTTGTGCAAGCTTGCAGCAGGCTTGCGCAAGCTACAAATTGTTAGCCTGCTGCAAGCGTGCTACAAGCTAATATTTCTGTAAGGGAATTCTCTGAAGTTTGTGAAAAATGATCTGTTTAGCTATAGGTAGGAATAACTACACGTCTAGAGACTTTGAAGTGAAAACAAATATATCTTAATTGCAAAGCCTGCCCTAAATTGCATTGTAATGGCTTATTCATCTCAATCATCACTTAGGTTAAACACTTCAAAGAAAAGAATCCTTCTTAAGCTGTAGAGGTTAGAAAATCCTCAGATGACAGCAGTAGAGTGTGGCAGGAGGCAACTCTCCCCGTGAAGTTTTCTGACAGGGCGCCAAATGCTTACAGGGGTGCAAAAATTGTGTTGAGAATGCATTGTGTATTCTCAACTTGTGCAATTTGTATGATTTAAGATCATAATTTGTAAATGTTTTCTCTCAAAGCTTTAATTCTTCCATCAAATGCATGAAAATTATC
>JAIGNY010000279.1:2515000-2602500 GCA_020152595.1 Chiridota heheva | reverse complement strand
AGCGTGCTGCAAGCTTTCCGCAAGCGTGCTACAAGCTTTCCGCAAGTGTGCTGCAAGCTTTCCGCAAGCGTGCTGCAAGCTTTCCGCAAGCGTGAGCTTTCTGCATCAAGCACAAGGCAAAGCCGTGCTGCAAGCTAGTGTTTGGAACAATTTAGCTTGCGCAAGCTAGCAAAAACTCTGTAAGCTTGCGCAAGCTAGCAAAACTTTTTGCAAGTTTGCGCAAGTTAACAAATATTTTATGCTAGCTTGCACAAGCTAATGTTACCTTGCACAACAAGCTAGTAATTGTGTCAAATACTAGCTTGCAGCATGCTTGCTGCAAGCTTACAGCATGCTTGTGCAAGCTTGCCGCATACTTATGCAAGCTAAAAATTGTAGCCTGTCACAAATGTGCTGCAAGCTAAAATTTCTGTAAGAGTGGTTTCTAAATTACTGCTTTTTACACCCTTATGTTCAGTATACTCATCCTGGGAGATCTAGGTCTGATAACCTTTGCTCACAAGGAAGTAGTTGATGATCTGCACTTTAAGAAAGCAAACAGATCATTAAGGATCAAGATAAGAATATTTAATGACTAATAGGAATATTTAATGACTAATAGGAATATTTAATGACTAATAGGAATATTTAATGACTAATAGGAATATTTAATGACTAATAGGAATATTTAATGACTAATAGGAATATTTGAATGACTAATAGGAATATTTAATGACTAATAGGAATATTTAATATCTAATAGGAATATTTAATGACTAATAGGAATATTTAATGACTAATAGGAATACTTAATGACTAATTGGAATATTTAATGACTAATTGGAATATTTAATGACTAATAGGAATATTTAATGACTAATAGGAATATTTAATGACTAATTGGAATATTTAATGACTAATAGGAATATTTAATGACTAATAAAGAATATTTAATGACTAATAGGAATATTTAATGACTAATAGGAATATTTAATGACTAATAGGAATATTTAATGACTAATAGATATTTAATGACTAATAGAATATTTAATGACTAATTGGAATATTTAATGACTAATAGGAATATTTAATGACTAATAGGAATATTTAATGACTAATAGGAATATTTAATGACTAATAGGAATATTTAATGACTAATAGACTAATAGAATATTTAATGACTAATAGAATATTTAATGACTAATAGGAATATTTAATGACTAATAGGAATATTTAATGACTAATAGGAATATTTAATGACTAATAGGAATATTTAATGACTAATAGGAATATTTAATGACTAATAGGAATATTTAATGACTAATAGGAATATTTAATGACTAATAGAATATTTAATGACTAATAGGAATATTTAATGACTAATAGGAATATTTAATGACTAATAGGAATATTTAATGACTAATAGGAATATTTAATGACTAATAGGAATATTTAATGACTAATAGGAATATTTAATGACTAATAGGAATATTTAATGACTAATAGGAATATTTAATGACTAATAGGAATATTTAATGACTAATTGGAATATTTAATGACTAATAGGAATATTTAATGACTAATTGGAATATTTAATGACTAATAGGAATATTTAATGACTAATAGGAATATTTAATGACTAATAGGAATATTTAATGACTAATAGGAATATTTAATGACTAATAGGAATATTTAATGACTAATTGGAATATTTAATGACTAATTGGAATATTTAATGACTAATAGGAATATTTAATGACTAATAGGAATATTTAATGACTAATTGGAATATTTAATGACTAATTGGAATATTTAATGACTAATAGGAATATTTAATGACTAATAGGAATATTTAATGACTAATTGGAATATTTAATGACTAATAGGAATATTTAATGACTAATAGGAATATTTAATGACTAATAGGAATATTTAATGACTAATAGGAATATTTAATGACTAATAGGAATATTTAATGACTAATTGGAATATTTAATGACTAATTGGAATATTTAATGACTAATTGGAATATTTAATGACTAATAGGAATATTTAATGACTAATGGACAGGTAGAGATTTTATATTCACCAAAAGGACATGTCTAAAAGTTTCTCTATACAGCTTTTCATACCCAATACCAGACTTTTCATATAAAAAATCAAGTATAATGATACCCCAACCTGACTTCCGGTACCAGTGCTTGTTTACACTCATAACAAGAGCCTCCAGCAGTGCGTTGTGGAAGGCGCCTTCAGGCTATCCAATTATCATCGCACCGTGCAGTGTATGTAAACAGTTGTCATAGCGTGAACATGTGGTCAATGTTAATGTGAGTGAGGATGACGAGCAGGGGATTGGGTTGCATACTGGTCTGGCAAGCTGGTGGCTTGTGCGGTGTAGTGTGAAATTGACAGTCTGTATGCTATAGGCAAATTTGACCAATTGCAGAGGAATTTCTTTATTGACTGCTTTACATTATGTATGTAACAAATACAACTTTTGCACCGTATGAAATTTAGAGAAATGAATATCTTAAAAGAAAATGCTCAAATGTATTTTTCAGTTTGTTTTGTCTAAAATTTGGAGAATTTGTTTATATGTATACTTGTATATACCGTGATAATGGTTACTTCTATATTCATGATTGTTTTAATTAATTTGTTTTCTTTTGTCGTTTTTTCATTTCATGCTAATCTTGGCTGTTTCACCCTTATCAGGTAAGTTTTGTTATCAATAGCTTACATTTTTCTTGAAGAAAATAAGAATCCTGTGTTTGATATTTATTCATGCCAATATTGTCCCCCGACATGTACGACATTGCTACTCTTAGCGCCTTCACTCATATTTCTTAAATAATGTACACGCTGTGTCCTCTTAACCAGTCCTGAAATGAACTCTGTACGTGCAGTGTATGTATAATTGTACACTTTATGTATCATGGCGTGTGGGGACAGTGATTCGTAAATTTTTGGCGACCTTGAGGTGTTCGGGTTTCTAACCGAACACCGCTGATGTAAGGGCACAAATCTTTCATGTTATGGTGTCTTACAGGGAACCGTCATAGTTTGAACCATAGGGGTGGGGCACTTACGAAGCAGAGAGTGTCAATTTGATTGATTATCAGGTGGAATGTGAATCTTTTTTGTGAAATCGGATGTGAAAGATATTTATCTCGGGCTTAAGCATAAGCATAGAAGTGCCCAGAAGCCTGGGTATTTGTAAGAATAAAATTTCCACGACAACCGTAATGAGCCTAATGTTATGTGCCCCTATGGTTCAAATTAAAGCTGGTATAAGCTGACAGCCCCCCATGGTTCAAATTGAAACTGGTATAAGCTGACAGTCCCTTATGGTTCAAATTATAACCGTTATAAGCTGACAGCCCCCCATGGTTCAGATTAAAGCCAGTATGAGCTCACAGCCCCCTATGGTTCAAATTAAAACTGGTATAGGCTGACAGCCCCTTATGGTTCAAACTATAACCGGTATAAGCTGACAGCCCCTTATGGTTCAAATTAAAGCCAGTATAAGCTCACAGCCCCCTATGGTTCAAATTAAATTGGTATAAGCTGACAGCCCCTTATGGTTCAAATTAAAGCCAGTATGAGCTCACAGTCCCCTATGGTTCAAATTAAAACCGGTATAAGCTGACAGCCCCTTATGGTTTAAATTAAAGCCAGTATAAGCTCACAGCCCCCTATGGATCAAATTAAAGCCGGTATAAGCTGACAGCCCCTTTTGGTTCAAATTAAAGCTGGTATAAGCTCACAGCCCCCTATGGTTCAAATTAAAGTTAGTATAAGCTCACAGCCCCCTATGGATCAAATTAAAGCTGGTATAAGCTCACAGCACCCTATGGTTCAAATTAAAGCCAGTATAAGCTCACAGCCCCCTATGGTTCAAATTAAAGCTGGTATAAGCTGTCAGTCCCCTATGGTTCAAATTAAAGCCAGTATGAGCTCACAGCCCCCTATGGATCAAATTAAAGCTGGTATAAGCTCACAGCCCCCTATGGTTCAAATTAAAGCTGGTATAAGCTGACAGCCCCCTATGGTTCAAATTAAAGCCGATATAAGCTGACATCCCCCTTATGGTTCAAATTAAAGCCGGCATAAACTGACAGCCCCATTCAAATTCAAGCTCAGCCCAATATGGTTCAAATTAAAGCCAGTATAAGCTCACAGTGAGCTAGGCACAGTTATGTGCTAGTAACAGCTAGCGAGCTTTTGATCCTTCAACAAGTAGTTCATAACATGACCAACAAACCCTTTATCAAAATTAAGCACCGAGATGAAAAGAGTGACCCCAGTGACTGAAATTTAAAACAGAAATAAGAATTGCATTACATCTTTTCAGCTGCCTTCTCTACTGCAGCTTTTGGTATAAATATATTCTGTTTGGAATTTAGGGTAAGCTTTCTGGTATTTATAATATTTGTACTTTATACCTGTTCTTCTCCATTTAATTGACTTTATCAGTGGTGTAACAAGGTGGCCTCGGCGGGCCACAAGCGCATTGTACCCTGGGGCCACGTAGGGCCCACTTTGCCCCCTGGCTCCACGAAGGGCCCACTTTGCCCCTGGTGTGGAGCAGTGTTTGTGAATTTGAGATCTCAAAATAGTATTCTGAGATGCTTTTAGTAGTTACTTGTTCCATAAGTTAAAAACTGTTGGAGGGATGTTTTGTTAGGGGCCCTTGGTTTGGGGCCAGCTAGATGACAAGGGCCTCCAAGCATTACACCATTGGATCTTGTCTGCCCAACATAGTCCTTAATTGGCAGATGATGTCTTAAACTGCATGTATGGTATACAGACATTTTCTGGTCTGCTTAAGTACCATATTGTATTGAGGTAGACTCGTTATGAATATTCATGAGTGGGTGGGGTTTAATAAAAACTGATTGAAATGTCAATATTACCTGTACCGTTGTATGCTCAGTAACTGCTTTTTGATGGGTTCGAACTTGTTTGAAGACTCTTTAGTTGTCAGAAACGACCAGAAGTTGCAAAACTTCAACTCCTTCTCCCTTTGATCGTGTTTCGCAAAAACAAAATAGTCTACGATACCTTCTTTCAATTTGTATCTTTTTGAAGAGTTTTCTACAGTTCTTGATGTATTTCCTTTTTTTCATTCTATTAAAAAAGAAGAAATCCATGTAAAGTGTGAGATAAAGAAAAATTTGCGGGGTGTGAAAAATATTTTTTGGGGGGATAACGATGCTAAATCTCTAGCAAGGCGAAAGGATATGAAAATTGCCTTTACGTGATGCATAGAATAGAATAGAATGATATTTCTAACAAATCATATACTTTGTAATGTGTACACAAACAACACAGAACGTTCAATTTTAATGTATTTTGAATTGCAAAGGAGAGTTTGGTGATATTTTTATGTTATAATAATATTAATTATGACCTACAAGGCATGATATCATAAATACCAATAAGTCCTTAAAATGGACTAAAACTAAGAAATAAATTAGCATCGTGATGTATATGGTATTTTTACACATATTTGCAGCGAGCAAACTTTTTATGGATAAGTTCTTATCATAAAACGTTTTGCATTAGAGTATTGCCAAAATGGATCCTTACTGACCTCAAAACCGCACAAACTTAGAAGATCTGAGGAAGTTGTTTGATGTGTTATGGTGGATTTTTCGGGGAAAAGCCTCTGTGGCGAAACGATATGACAGTTTCCATGATATGATTCATACATACATGGGTAAATACACTGTACAGCTGTATGAGCCATTGTGAATCGAATACAAATGTGTGTGATAATGGGTGGACCATTATGATGAGTGTATGATGAGACATTCTGAGGTACACTGTACCTAGAAGCCTGGGAGTCACAAACATGAAGTGGGAATTAAGCTGTTAGTCCCAGTGATGTCTGGCATTCCCAACCAATTACTGAATTGTCTTGTCATGATTGAGACAATGTTTTGACCAGATACTTCAGATTATATTGCTAAATTGTTATAATCTTCGTGTTAACACAAAAATGGCCTATAAAATCAAATGTCAATTACAGGCCTCCCGGTAAACCTTTAAAACCCTTTAAAAACCCTTATTGACAAATTAAACCTTTATTTCTTTCAAAATAACCTTTGAAACCTTTATTGACAAATTGAACCTTTATTCCTTTCAAAATAACCTTTAACACCTTTAAAAACCTTTATTTTCAAAGTTAAGTAAGGTAAATGATTTCGAGTGCCAAGGTTTTAGCTTCATTGGTAAGTATACACATCCATTTAATAGCATATCTGTTCTCAACACACATTTAAAAAGTAGCAGGACCAAAATAAAATTTCCAACTTCACGTAAGTAATGGACTTTTGGAGCCACCAACTGCCTTTTGCCCCAGAATATGCTCATTGTATGAAAATTTATTCCATGAGTTAACCTTTATAAACCTTTTTAATTAAATCCAAAACCTTTAAAAACCTTTTTTCAACTTTTCCAACATTTAAAAAAACCTTTCTTTTAAAAGAGAGTCACCGGGAGGCCTGCAATTACAAAAATGACAACTATGAATCGAACCCATCACCAGTGCTCTCAGTACTTTGATTATTTCCTAATTGTCTTGGAAGTGCAGCTAGCTATGGCATCACACTCGAATGATAGATACACCAGCACTTATGGTGAAGTCTTTGAAATTCAATGACAAATAAACATTTAATAAATAGATAACAAAATGTTTTTCATCCTACTTGTTACTTTAATCAAGGAAACGCTTCCAGTGGCGGCACCAGGATTTTTAGGGGCAAGCAAGGGGAATATTTGTCTCATGGGGCCAAAATTCTATAAATCGGACAAAATATGCCACTTTACAAAATTTTCTGGGGGGTGGGGGGCAAGTGATCTTGTGTGGGGGGATCCCCTCCCCACTGAATGTTTCTAAAGTGACATTTTGCATTAAAAAAATCTGCCCTTTGAAACATGGACATGTTCAATTTGATACAGACCTCTTGAGCATTATTGGAGTACATTCAATCAACAAATCAACTGCCCAAGGTAGTTGACAAAATGTATGACATATTGCTATGATTTAATATATAAACATGAGAGGTTCTTATTTCTATTATTTATACCTTTTACCTGGTTTAATTTAAAAATCTGTGCACAAATTGTTAAAATAGCACAATAGCAATGACGCTGTGATCAAGGGATGTTGCTGTAATATAGTCCTCTAGCTTAAGCTAAATGAACATTCATGAAATATCCCTTTCAAAGAATAAAGCACTTTCATCATTTCGAATGGATCATGTATCCACGAGCATTGATTTAATCCATTGTATAATTGTTCTTGTTCGCTTTACAAGTTTCTCCCGAAGGACTCCGACACCCTCGTCAATAAATAGTCCATTGCACACAGCCTCTCCTCGATAACCTTCGAATAATTCTTGCCTCTGGCCTCATTTTATCTTATTACGTCAAACCGTGATATTTAAAACCCACCTTTCTTTGGGTTTTTTTGTCTCATATGTTGATCATTTTGTAGGATACTATGTTATGGATGTACATCTCAAAGCTTCAGCGCATTCAAAACACTGCTGCCAGATTAGTTAACTCTCACAAGTAAGAAATCTCACATTAAACCCATCCTCCACCAACTTCATTGGCTTCCTATATGTGAAAAAATAAACTACAAGCTTCTCACCCTCACATACAAAGCCATCCATGGTCTTGCTTCAAAATATATTTCCAACTTACTCCCCTTGCAATTACCAACTCGCTCACTCAGATCTAACAGTGCTATTCTCTTAAAGTCGCCAAAAATTAACTCCAAGACCTATGGTGAACGTGCTTTTCAATCTGCAGCCCCCAAACTCTGGAACATTCTCCCAATCTACATCAGAAATGCCCCTACTTTAGATATTTTTAAGAGTGTATTGAAAACACATCTTTTTATGAGTTACCCTCTTGGACCTTGTAACTTTATCCTGCTTGTATCTTTTTAAGTATGGTTTTTTGTTCTCTTACTCTTTGTATCTTAAGGTTTTCTCATGTTATATTTGTTTATATTAAAGCGCACTGAGACCGTTTGGTATAATGTGCTATATAAAAATGTATTACTATTATTATTATAACATAACTTGAGTGACAGAGCATATTTAACGATATGTAAACACTCAATTTTGTCAGAACAGGGAGTTATCACTTAGACAACTCCCTGGTCCGCAGAAAGACCATTAACAGAGAAGTTTGTGTTTTGTTGTGTTTTTTATTTCTTTAGAGAATTATGAACAGCATTATATATTAGCTAAATCAAAATTAAATTTGAAAAAAAAATGTTAAGTTACATTCAGAATTTTTCTTCTTCCCATCATAAATGAATCCTTAGTCGGACTAAAGTTAAAGGAAAGGTATCATCCCACAGGGTTTGCATTAGCAGCGTGATTGCAAGAATCGTGCAATCAGTTATCAGAATCCCACACAAGATTAAAAGCAATGCGGAAATTGGTCGCGCACAGCTACCGCGAGTTGCTGGCTTTAGTGTCCAAATCCGCGCTAAGCAATCCGTGATAACATCAGACCTCGAGTTTTAACGATATGAGTTTTTACTGATTAGACATGAAATCTCTTTGAACCAAAGATACCTGAAATGAACCGTAAGCTGATTTGCATGCATGTTGCATAATATTCCTCGCCAATTGCGTTGTCATTTTCATTGCAAAAGAATCTTAAGTCTTCGACCTCATTGGATCAAAGTTTTTTAAGCAGTCAAAAAACTTCTGGGTTTAGCTCTCATCCGAGAACTTCATTTCAATTCTGGAATGTTCTGAGCAATATATTAGGGGGTTATCACGAAACTATTTACAGTGAGTTTCTTCAGCATGGTAGCTGCCAGTAATAAAAACTTTGCCATGTACTACGATTGCTCGAAGGTGTGGGAATTTGCGTAGATTGCCGGGAAGGGGGAAGGGGTGAAGAAAGTTTGTTTAGGGCGTAGGTGAATAATTATTAGGTATCGTGTCATATAAAAACACTTTTTTCTTTTGGCAAAGATGTTTCTTATGTATTGCTCTAAAAAGCTTGATGGCACAGCATGTTGCTAAGTGTCAGGGGTCTTATTCAGTATAAAATGGTCCTGATTTTTTGCGAAACTTGAGGTCAAAGGTCACATTTAAACGTTTAAACGAACAAAAAATTAGTTGTTTAAATGTTTAGGTCCCTATAAACGTAAATGCACAGCCCTTATATTTATACAATACACAGCCCTAATATTTATACAATTTACGGAAATAAATATAATTTATTTTAAGAAGAGTTTTACCTTTTAGGTACAAAAAAAGTAAAAGATTTATTTTTGGCATCGTCTGCCTACACGTGGAAATTCCCTACCAAAATTCTGAAGTCCCTATACCAAAACATTTTTGAAAGAGGGAATAACCCTCACAAAAATCCTCAGCTAGTGCAAACCCTGTCATCTCATGAAAAAAATTCAGAAGTGAATGCCGCCGTACTTGTAGCATCACTTCCGGTTATCAATTTTCCTTATTGATTGCGAGAAATCTGTATTGTTATCGATCGTACGTTTGCCTGACCAAACATGAGGGCCTACTTGTGTTATCGATAACATCACAGATTTCTCGCAATCAATTACTTGAGGAAACTTGAAAACCGGAAGTGACGTTACCAGTTTGGCGGATTCATTTCTGAATCTATGCATGGGACGATATCTCTAAAAGTGCTGGTTGCCATTCCAGGCATGGCGAACAAGGGTTACAAAATCTCAGTGATCCTCCCAGCTTCTTCTTTTCCTCAATCACCCCATTCTCTTTTCTAAGAGACATACCTATCTGTCATTTCAGTGACAGAATTCTCAGACTGTGACAGAAGAGTAAAGAATTGATTAGAGCTTCACCCCCCCCTCCACAATTGCAAAGGAAAATAATCATCATAGGAATCCCCATAACACCTGCTAATCTAAACAGAAATACATGGTTGGTTATGAATCTTAGGGAGGAAGGGGACACTTCCATATTTGAGGTATATATATATAGATATAGATAGATAAATATATTGATATATATAGATAGATGTATATAGATAGATATATATATATAGAAATATATATAGAGAAAGATATATATAGAGATATATATAGAGAAATATATAGATATACATACACACACCCTCGGGCCATAAAGTTAATTTTTGTGATCAAATACTTCAAGTTATCCGGTTCATACTCTATATGCCTTTAAAAAAGAAACTTTTCCTGCAGTGTATGATTATTCAAGTGGGTGTATCAAACCATGGAGATACTATTTATTTGGGATCAAACTACTTGGACTATTTTGATAGCTTGACTCCATTTCCTTCAATTGCATTGATTGTCAGAAATTACACTTTTCTGAATAGGAGTCTTTGTTATTTATTTTGCAATCGGATCTGTACACACTGGTAGTAAGTCAGACCACACCAGGATACTGTACACCTATCAGACCAGGAATACTGTACACTGATCAGACCAGGGGTATGCTGTACAGTATAATATCCTGGCTCCACTAAACCTTCTTTGGAATAAAAACTTGGATTCAACAATGGAACGTGTGCCATATGTGTAAGTTCATTTATTTTATTTTTTAAGGATATCAAAGTTTCTGGAAATGTAGCATTTTCTACATCTGTTTTTGTATTTTTTAAGAGTATTCAAATTGAATTTGAAAATAGCACTTACAGTTTATGGCTGATCAAAGTTTGCTCAAATTTAAATTTTTACTGTGTGATGTATGATGGCACAGAGACGTAGGAAGATATTTCACATAATAGGGAAGGGGGGGGGGGGGAAGATAGAATTTTGTTCCAACAAACCTATAAGCTTTCTAAAAATGAAAAATAAAAAGTGCAGGAAATTTGAGAAAACTGAAGAAAATTTCTCGAAAATTGAAGGAAATTTAAGGAAATTTCTGGAAATGTGAAGTAAATATTAAAAAATTGAAGGAAATTTCTGAAATGATTTCTTTGGAATAAGAAATGATTTAAAGCATTGTGGATTCTAAACTCTTTCAAAATCAATTTGTCAGACCTTCATTATTGGGGGGCCAAAATGGTACTCCCCCCTTCCCCCAATAAAATTATTGAGGGCCTTGGGCCCTAGTTCCAACACCCCTGAATGTGTAGACAACTCAAAATCTGTATGTTATTTAAATTGCTTTCATATCTCAGCATAGTCATTTAAACATGATGGGAATAAAAGTCATAGTTTCTGCATGCTTGATTATTTAAAACCATTTCAATGCTCCATTGGGGATATTGGTAAACATAATTTCAATGCTCCATTGGGGATATTGGTAAACATGCACTCAAAACCATTTCAATGCTCCATTGGGGATATTGGTAAACATGCACTCAAAACCATTTCAATGCTCCATTGGGGATATTGGTAAACATGCACTCAAAACCATTTCAATGAATCATAATAGACGTTCAGAGAAAAGATTTATAAAGGAAAATACCAAGGTTGCATGAAATACATCACAAATTTGCATAAAATTTGCATATTTATGCCTGGATTTAAAAACAGTCAAAAAAATGTAATCAATTTTGATGAATCATTTTGCTACTTTCGTGTTGTTTGACAGATAATTCTTAAGGCAATGTAGCTATTGTTGGTATGCACATCCATGTACATTTATAGGCGGGTAGAGGAATTTTGCACCTCCCCCCTCTCTTCCCTCCCCCACTCAATCAAAGTAACCATATCACAGTGGTTTGGAAATACAAATCATTGGACCTTGATCTTTATTTTCTTATTTTAGATCCATTGTTTTAATCATTTTCCACAACTGTTGAAGGAGATCTAGAAGGTTTAGGGGTGCAACAGACACACAGACAAACAAATACTTGTATGACCAAGGACTTTGACAAAAACTTCTGAAAATGAAAATGTTTTAATGAAGACTTAGTTTAAATTACGTCAGAATCCTCCTCTGAGATTTCTGATACATTTGCATGCAAATTCTTCCAAGGACTCATATTGAAAGTCCTTGGTCAGTTTTCAAGTAGTCTGTCCATTTATAATTCCTGAGTTGATTGATGGTTTAACAGGTTCAGGTCCTCGTTAGCTTAGTAATACCAACACACACATCACACACACACACATTCGGAAATTCAAGATGCTTGTGAGGACTTGACCAGACAATTGTGTTACCACTATCATACAGATTCATGCATCATTGATAAACGAGGACCTTTTTAAAATTACGTTACCCCCCCCCCCCCTCTGCCTTCCCCTTCCTCCCAGATTAAAAATGTTATCCTTGGTTGATCGAGGTAAAGTAGGTTCAGGTCTTCCAAGATGTATGGCATACAACACACACACACATATTTGTACAATTTCATATTTTTTATAGGTCTTTTTTTTTCAAATAATATTTTAGCATGATTTTGTGATTTTTCCCCCTGACTCTTTTGATACCAAAAGGCTAATTTAATTTTGTGACTTACCCCCTCCCCTCCCCCTTCCTTCCCCCTCTGACCCCACTTTTTGATGGCAAATTACTTCTATTTAAAATGTATGGTGGCCTTACTGGAAAAGACATCATCATCTCCATAATCAATTTGTCAGACCTCATTCTCAAAGACTGAATTGACAGAAAATCTGTAATTCTCAAAGACTACATTGACTATATTAACATATTCGTTCTCTCAATTTTTTGCACACATGTCATAACTCAAATCTTTAAGCTATTTTAAATGTGAAAGCTATTCTTCCCAGAATTTTTTTTTTTTTTTCTGAGTCGAAGATATAAAAAAGAAATTGATATGTAGATCTTGAAATGTTCTTTTCTTGCATGCATCTGAGTGAAATATAATGCCTGCAACTTTGTGCATCAAGTCTGGATGAAATATAATGCCTGCAATTTTGTGATCAAGTCTGGATGAAATATAATGCCTGCAACTTTGTGCATTAAGTAATATATCATTATTAACTGTCCTAATAAGCATTTACTGCATCATTATATGTGTAATGTTGTTTAATTCCCCATTTAATTATAATTCTAGTTTTATGGTTGATATATTAGAAAAGATATTTCTTTTGGTTGCCATAGAAACAAGCTCTGGCAATAAAAGAAATCGCTACTAGAATGCCAGCAGTCATTTGTTCCACATACCTGCACTTTGTATATTTAGTTCAGGATAGTGCATAGAATATCATTGTGAATATTCACCTAGTCTCATACAAGCTTTTAATGTCTCCAAAGATTAGATAACAAATAAAAACCACCCCCCCCCCTCCCCCCTCCCAACCTCTTCCAGGCTCCCATTTTTTGTAATAATCACCATTCCTTATTTTTAAGAAGGATTTTTTTTTTTTCTCCATGTTGTGATTTCTGAGTTGGATTTGTTTGGAAAAAGTGAGCCAAATTTTAAAACGACAAATTCAACAAATTTTCTTTAAAATTGCATAAACATGTTACTCTTATTGTTAAGAATGTGAGGATAAGGGCGCCAACCTTCCATAGCAGACCTTAACCAGTCATAAACTTCTACAAATATAAGGCAGAGTTGTAAACTTGAATATTTCCTAACGTAATAAGATTTTTGAATGCTTTCTTCACCATTTTTTCCCCTTTGAAGTCCTCTTTCATATAAGATGGACCTGCATGACCTCTGAACTAATCCTTTAAGATGGACATGCTTGACCCCTGAACTAATCCTTTAAGATGGACCTGCGTGACTACTGAACTAATCCTTTAATATCTCCTTAACGGAATAAGATATTTAAATGCTTTCTTCACCATTTTATTTCCTTTGAAGTTGTCTTTCATATAAGATGGACATGCTTGACCTCTTAACTATTCCTTTAATATTTCATTCACGGAATAAGATTTTTGAATGCTTTCTTCACCATTTTATTTCCTTTGAAGTCGTCTTTTATATAAGATGGACATGCTTGACCTCTTAACTAATCCTTTAAGATGGACCTGCGTGACCACTGAACTAATCTTTTAAGATGGATTTTTGAATGACCACTTTTATTTCCTTTGAACTAATCTTTTTAGATGGACCTGCATGATCACTGAACTTATCCTTTAAGATGACCTGCGTGACCACTGAACTAATCCTTTTAGATGGACCTGCATGATCACTGAACTTATCCTTTAAGATGACCTGCGTGACCACTGAACTAATCCTTCAAGATGGACCTACGTGACCACTGAACTAATCCTTTAAGATGGACCTGCGTGACCACTGAACTAATCCTTCAAGATGGACCTGCGTGACCACTGAACTAATCATTTAAGATGGATCTGCGTGACCACTGAACTAATCCTTTAAGATGGACCTGCGTGACCACTGAACTAATCCTTTCAGATGACCTGCGTGACCACTGAACTAATCCTTCAAGATGGACCTGCGTGACCACTGAACTAATCCTTCAAGATGGACCTGCGTGACCACTGAACTAATCCTTTTAGATGGACCTGCGTGATCACTGAACTTATCCTTTAAGATGACCTGCGTGACCACTGAACTAATCCTTTTAGATGGACCTGCGTGACCACTGAACTAATCCTTCAAGATGGACCTGCGTGACCACTGAACTAATCATTTAAGATGGATCTGCGTGACCACTGAACTAATCCTTTATGATGGACCTGCGTGACCACTGAACTAATCCTTTCAGATGACCTGCGTGACCACTGAACTAATCCTTCAAGATGGACCTGCGTTACCACTGAACTAATCCTTCAAGATGGACCTGCGTGACCACTGAACTAATCCTTTAAAATCCACTAAAGAAAATGAAGAAAGCAAAACATGTTTTTATAGTTCTTCAAAAATCAAAAATAAACTTGGAATTTAATGATCTTTTTTACTACCTGGTTGAAAAGAAAACTTTTGTATCTGTTCATAGACCTAAATCAAACAAATGTATCTGCTTGGGTTGCGTGTTATAAAACCCCACCAAGACGCAAGTACAGAGTAAATAAGGGATCTCTACAAATTTCATGTCTGCTAGTTACGTTTGTCTGAAACCTGCCATCCCTTATGGGCTGTTATACTTCCTGTTATATATATATGTATACATATATATATATATAATATATATATATAAATATATATATCTATATATATATATATATATATATATATATATATATATATATATATATATATATATATATATATATATATATATCTATATATATACATCTACATATATATATCTATATATATATATATATATATATATATATATATATATATATATATATATATATATATATATATATATATATATATATATATATATATATATATATATATATATATATATATATATATATATATAATATAAATGATGGAAGTAAACAGAAATGTCTGCTAGTTACGTTTGTCTGAAACCTGCCTTCCCTTATGGGCTGTTATACTTCCTGTTATATATATATATATATATATATATATATATATATATATATATATATATATATATATATATATATATATATATATATATATACATACATACATACATACATACATACATACATACATACATACATACATACATACATACATACATACATACATACATACATACATATATATATATATTTATATATATATATATATATGAATATATATATATATATATATATATATATATATATATATATATACATATATATATATATATATATATATATATATGATATACATATATATATATATATATATATACACATCTATATATATATATATATATATATATATATATATATATAAATGATGGGAAGTAAACAGACATGTCTGCTAGTTACGTTTGTCTGAAACATGCCTTCCCTTATGTGCTGTTATACTTCCTGTTACATATATATATATATAAAATGATGGGAAGTAAACAGAAATGTCTGCTAGTTACATTTGTCTGAAACCTGCCTTCCCTTATGTACTGTTTTACTTCCTGCTCTATATATATAAATGATGGGAAGTAAACAGATAAGACTGAACACTCGTTGACGAATTGTGTCAAGCAAGATTCATAAAGAGATAGCATGCAGCATTTTTTGTCTCCTGGGAGCAAGTTGCACGTCTAAAGGCGACTAAGATCGATCAAGTTTTGTTTTTACTTGCAGGCAGACAAGGGATAGGAATGTTGTAGAGGTAACATCAGCTGAACCGTTTCTGGGATTCCTTTGAATTGATCCTCTTTTAAGCTATAGCTACAACCAGTGGTGTAGCCAGGATTTTTATATGTGTGGGGGCGGGAAATTGAATTAAACCGACACGATATTTAGGGGCGTAGTTGTGGTGACAACAAAGGTGTCACTTTAAGCAAAAATCGCTTGACTTGTCGGCGTGTGGTCCAGGGGCCTGTTTAGGTGCCCCTGATGGGATCCAGGGGCAAAGAGCCCCCGGAAGCTCTTGCAAAATTGACATTTCAAGGGCAAAAAAGTATGTCAAACGCATAGTAAGAAGGTGTATTATACAAGTCAAAATTCAGGTCAAAGCAGGCCATATATAATATACCATATACAAAACACAAAATCATGAAAATGCATAATGTGGAAATATAATGTTTTATTGTTTACATTTTTTACATCGTTAGCTTTACCGTCACTCTTTAAAAAATATGGGTTGTCTGAAATACTGAAAGAAATGTTTTCAATAATTTGCTACAAACTTGTGTTAATGTTGACAAAATTTTAAAATGAGCCTGTTCTATATCACGTGTACTCTGACACCTACCTTCACCTCTCCCCTCCCTCCCCCTCTCTTCCCTCTCTCTCTCCCATCTCTCTCTCCCCTCTCTCTCTCTCTCCCCTCTCCCTCTCTCTCCCTCTCTCTCTTCCCCTTTCTCTCTCCCCTTTCTCTCTCCCCTCTCTCTCTCTCTATTCTCTCTCTCTATCTTACTTTATGTATTTGAATACAAAATCTCACAAATGTTTAATATACTATTACTGAAGAACCTTTTTCTGAGAAAGTGCCCTTTGAAATCTAAAAACATAATAAGCACCTGGAATGTCAAAGCTTGTTGAACCAACGGCACCAATCTGAACCAGCGGATTAAAATCTGAACCGACGGATTAAAATCTGAACCAACGGATTAAAATCTGAACCGAGGATTAAAATCTGAACCTACGGATTGAAAAATTATGGGCGGCGATTGCCCCCTTCCCCTCTTCCCCTTCCCTTCTGGCTACAACTCAACATTCTGTACTAACTACAACCCTGCTTATTAAGAAAATACATGATCAGGGAAGAACCCAACTTTTTTAGGGCTATCGTGCAGATTTTCATTATTGATGGAGCAAGTCAACTACATTTTTAGGCATGCATGATATGCTAACCACAGGAAGACTAAAAACTAATTGTCCATTTTATCCCTCCCCCTTCCCCTCCCTCCCATATTTATTTTCCGTTCCGCTGCCATTGAAGAGTACAAGTACTGACTTTCCTATCATGAGAATAAGTACAATTATTACAAGCACAGGTGCAAGCAGTGGCATAGCCAGGATTTCCATATTGGTGGGGTAAGTAACTGAAATAAACCAACAGGATACAAAATATGGCCCCTGTCGACGAACGGTACTAATTTTGAACCGATAAAAATGGAATACTGGTGGGGCGATCGCCCCCTCTGCACACACTTTGTGCGCCACTGAGTGCAAATACTCTACATACTTGAGTATAACAAGTTAACTATTAATTAATGCAGTCAACAACATGTTTGCTTTCATTTTCAAAACTCCAGGAAATCCCATCGAAAATATAAGTGCATGTCATGCATTAATTCTGTTGACCTGTAATATTATCAATTAACAGGACTTAATTTAATTCATCGTCAATATTTGCTCTCACTATCATTTTCTGAACGATAATTGATTGATGTGTCTGACAGAAAAATATTCTTTGATTTCACACGAGAGTGCTTCAGCTTTTATTATATAAGGAAAGAGTATTTTAGCGTCTCTCTGTGGATTCATGTGGAAGAACAGTTATGTCTGATGCACTGTAAGTAAACACCTCGTTTATTATCTTGTCAGAAGTTCATGATGTGCCTTTCGCAGAAGTACAATTTTGAAAAGCGTAATATATGCGGATGAGTTGTACTGAGGGGAATTGAGGAAGATCAAGTTAGTTTAAGACAGCAATAGGCTTGGGCGATATATCGATATTTCGATATATTTCGATATTGACCTATATCGATATGGCCAATATTGAGGTTAAGGGTCATATCGATATATCGATATTATGTTTTTTCAATAATACACAATACATAAACTATTAAAAAGCTAAATATGACTATCAAACATCCAAGTATTTTTTTATTAAACAGCCACAAAAAGTTAATAAATTTCATTTATATGAAAGTTTCAGGCAGTCAGTTATGATAAAACTTATCAAAACATTAATATTGTGATAACAATTACCCAAAAAATCCTTCCATGAACAAAAAACCACTTGACTCGCGGAGTACAGAGGCATTGCGCAATACTTCAATTTTAAACTTGTTGGCTTACGATGTTCAGACAACAAAAATCATAAGATGTTAAATCCTCAAACATCGTGTTAAGTTTCCTCAAAAGGAATACTGAATCTGAATTTTAATATCAAACAATCATTTATTGACAAATTACTGACAAAATTATGAGGTTTTTCTCACTAATTTGTTCGTACAGAAAGTCTAAAGTAAAAGTGACAGACTGGTCTGGCCAGATCCATCAGATAATGTACAGTGCAGTAACTACATACACCTCACTGTACAGTATTATACTATACTATGTACACACATACCATCTAGGCTACCACTGTTTCTTCGGAGTGACAACACTCGTGCGATGATTGAAGCAGACTAGAAATTGGATAATAGGGATTATATATGGACTTCTGAATGTCTAGAAGTCCATAAAATGCTACCAAAATAATGCCTTTTAGTACAACTTTCATAAAGAAGTAAGTGACTTATACAATTTTAAGAAGAATTGGAGCCGATTTTTTGTAGGGCATACAGTGTAGGCCTTATACCAGTTCCACAACATTTTTTTTTTTTAAAGAATTTGCTGAGGTCTAAACTTTTCAATGTTTCTGTGATTGATCTTTTGAGATAGAAACCATGTAAAGAACATTTTTAAACATAGTGGTGTTTATTTAAAGATGATATGTATATATCTTGCAGTGATTTCTCTTAATTTGTACAAAAAGTTTTAATTGACTTTTTTTGAGCCGAGACGAGATTACCTTGCCCAGAACAGTACATACGACTTACGTATGACGTCCTATAATTTGCATATCGATATTTCAATATTATCGATATTTTTCAGGCGATATATCGATATTGCATAATGTTCAATATCGCCCAAGCCTAGACAGCAATATTGAAGGATTCTCAGGCATAGGGAGGGTTTGGGTGATGCAAAGGGGGCCATTTTCCACCCCTTTTTGAACCATTTTTACATCTCTTGTATGGTGGTTCTTTTAGGATGATTCCTCCCTCTCCCCCTCCCCACCCCTTTACTTTCAATGGGTAAAACAGACCTGCCAACTAGTACGATTTGGCCGTATTTATTACAGGAAAATGTTGAGAATACGATTGTACGTTTTTTGGCACCAGAATATGATTTATTTATTTATTTATTATTATTTTTTTTATAATTTTTTTTTTATTATACTTTTTACGCATGGTTGGCGTTCATGTCCTTTTGAATGATTGATTTTGCCGACTTAACCGATTCAGATTCGTACAATAAGAGAAACTGAAAGTACAGTGGTAATTTTTTTTCAGCCACTAAACCTTTGTTTTGTACATTTTGTTTAAAGAGTACAGTTTTTTTAATCAAAAATACAACTTTTTTAGTTCCAGAATACAGTTTGGTGATCCTAAAGGTTGGCAGGTCTGGTAAAACCTGCTCATGTTATTCGCCTTTGTCCCAGTTAATGTAAAGGTTAATTAGGAAGCCATTTAGAAGTATAATCTTCCTATTGTCTCTCCAGATTTGATAAATGACCAATTAAAATGAGAGGTTATTACAAGATAAGAGGCATGTTAAAGCCAAGTTGAAAGTTAATGGGATTTATTACAACTGCCTGATTTTCATGAAATAGATGTATTGGAGACTCAGGAATGAGGTCTGGTGAGAACAATCAGGGTTGGCGCCACCCTCTCCGGTTTGGGACATTGAAATGCAGACAGAAAACTCCCCTACAACATGATGAATAACTCTCTGGGCTATACATTTTCAGTCCAGTGCATCCAAACTCACCACAGTGTTTATAACTCACCACAGGACATTTTAGTAAAGATAACAGTGTTTAAAACTTTTATAACTCACCACAGTGTTTATAACTCACCACAGTGTGTATAACTCACCACAGTGTTTATAACTCACCACAGTATTTATAACTCACCAGTGTTTATAACTCACTGATGAAAACATCCTTTTGAAAGTCCAAATGAATCCTCAGCCCCACATTACACGCATGACTTGGCCCTGCAGTAGCCAAATCCACAATACCTGGCTCTTCACAACAAGTTCCATTGTGTGCATATAGATGTTTGGGAGTGTAATTACTGATGTGTAAAATCACTGAACTATCTGTGGTGGGTTCTTAATTGCTTCTAGCCAGGGAGGTGCCATTTGTTGTGTAGCAGAGTCTAAAAGTCATGCCCGCCAAATTGGAGGTTCTTGCTAGTGAAAAGACTGAAAATTTGTAGCAAGGATTGGGCGTAATGAAAAAGGGCACTTACATTAGATATTGGGGTATTTACCCTCTTAACCCCCCCCCCTCCCTCATGTCGCCCTGACATACACACACACACACACACACATATATATTACAGTAGTTGAACTGAAGAGTAGAATCAAGTCATGCCATGGGCATAAATAACACTGAACAAAGTAACATTTATATGAAGAGTACTGTACCTAGGAGCACTTCTTGCCCCAAGTTTGCCCTGTGAATTAGAGGGTACTTTTTTCCCCTGTTCTGTACCCTGGTGAAGGAAGGGTGGGGTGATCCTGGTGCAGCTAGTCTTCCTTGGATTTGAATAAAAGAATCAATTTGATCAATAACTGGAATCTTTATCAATATCATTTATTACAAAGTTTTTGGAAAGTTCGCGCATGCCTCAAAGGTGACGTGTCATGCACGTCTCATGAATATTCATAGCTTAACTTAAATACTAGTTAGCTGTCTGTTTTGGGAAAACTTCTGACTTTAATGTGGCAACTGTGTCATTGATCACAAGGGATTTGTATACAGGGGAGGGGCCAAACATTAAAAAAACTTGGGAACTTGAGTAAAAATTGATGTTTTGGGGTTACAAAAAAAGGCAGTGAAAAAAAGCCCCAAAATAAGTCATCAGAATCACTTTGCAGTAAGTTGCAAATATCAGTACCCAAAATTTAGAAGAAAATGTTGTAATAGTAACGAAAAAAATGGGGGAAAGATGCCACCCCCTCCCTCCTTTGCATCCCCCTTCCTCCTTTGCATCCCCCTCCTCTGCATCCCCTCTCCTTTTGCATCCCCTCCCTCCTTTGCATCCCCTCCCTCCTTTGCATCCCCTCCCTCCTTTGCATCCCCCCTCCCTCCTTTGCATCCCCTCCCTCCTTTGCATCCCCCTCCCTCCTTTGCATCCCCTCCCTCCTTTGCATCCCCTCCCTCCTTTGCATCCCCCCCCTCCTTTCCCCTATTTTTGTTTATGTATCATGCATGGCGTGTAATTTTGTACAACAATTAGCTTTCTTAAATTCTTTCATGTCATTTTGAAATAAAATTCTGATTTATGAATGTTGTCTCTTAATAATATGTAAATTCAAGGGTGTAAAGCCAGGGGAATGGGGAGGGGGATATATCCCTTATGTTAAAGGAGAAGGGTACTCCATACTATTATCCCCTCACTTTGTGGGCCAAAGGTACTTTAAAATTAAATGATAAATTATACTTTGAAAGGTATTTAGATGCATAGGAAGCAGGCTCAGTACAGGAATCCTCATCACTCATACATCCCTGCCCCCACCCCTCATACACCCCTTCCCCTACCCCTCATACACCCCTTCCCCCACCCCTCATACACCCCTGCCCCCACCCCTCATACACTCCTGCCCCCACCCTCATACACCCCTGCCCCACTCCTAAATTGCAACCTGACTCAACAGGTGAGATGGACATAGTGTGCTGTAAGTGTTGAAATGGAATCAAATGATAGCTGGTGCAAACAAGCACTGCTTAACTGATTGCCACAGTTAATTAATCACTTGCGGAAATTGCGGCGTTTGTTGTGAATTTGTAAAAAAGTCCAAATAGTACTCTTTGAAATGAATCATGTTATGCCCATCTCCCTGCTGCTGGTGATTAAAAACATGGATGGCTCAAATAAATTCTGACACAGCAACGATTAAATTTGTTCTGCGTTTTCCATGTCCACAAAGTCAAACTTAAAGTGCCGCACTTTTGTTTCCCAGATGGAAATTCGTTGGAGCATTTTCTGACATTATTTCTTCCATTTAACAATTTGCCTTTTCATTAGGCCAGGTGTAAATGTCCTAAGCAGTTGTATTTTTCTCTTATTGAGCCGCATGACTTGTCCTTCTCCTTAAAAATTCGTTCCAGCAATCATAGCCACAAACTTACTGTAGCAAATAGTGAGACCACTTTATCTTAATTAAAATAACCACACAATAAGGACTTTATCCATTGCTAATATGGTACTCAACACCAACTTCCACAACAACTAAGGTTTTCAGAATAAAGACAAATAAGGAAGAAAAATCTGACCCGACCTGGTTATTTATCAGGTCGGGTCTGACTGTTTGAAACTTTAAGGAGCAGAACAACTACTGGTGTTTTTAAACGATTTTATGTGTAGGCCTATACCTCAATATGCCGCTGCTAGGTTAATCACTAATACCGAAAGATCTCTGCCCATAACACCCATTCTTAAAGATTTACACTGGCTCAAGGTCAAACATAAAAATAACTTTCAAATCATTCTATTACCTTCAAACTAGAGTTGGTTTAGCGCCATCTTATATGAATGACCTATTGATTAAAGACAACCTCTCTGGAACAAATATAAAGATTACCACACACGAGTCAAAAATAATATTATTCATTCTTATATTCTGCCCCATATCTTTAGAATGCTCTTCAATTAAATCTCAGAAAACAACCAATAAAAGTTATTAAAAAAAGGTTTGAAAATTCAGTTATTTACTTTGTGCTATTATAAGTTCTTAATTTCATCATTGTTCGTATATTTGTAATTGTGCGTGGATGTGTATAATGTCTATGTATATATGTATGTACAGCGCTGCTGATTATTATTTTGATACTAGCGGCGCTATATAAATTCCTACTCAGAAAGCCGTATATTTGTAATTGTGCGTGGATGTGTATAATTTCTATGTATATATGTATATATATATACAGCACTGCTGATTATTATAGCGGCGCTGTATAAATTCCTACTCAGAAAGCGGATATAATTATTTTCTACAACTTTGGAAAGTTAGGTTGCTCACTTGAATCATAAAACATGGTAAATCATAATTGTATTGAGACCTCCAACTATTCTTGCTGCCCGTTTCATTCTATTAATTTTGGAGTAACATTTTCTTTTCAAATAGCCTACATTAAACAGCAGATTTTTTGGAGAATATTACGAGTCAAAATAGATTGTTTTATGCAGGAAGCAATCCTCTGAATGTACAAGACAGGTTGTCATAATAGGTTATCCCTCATGACGACTTTCTTCCATCTCACTGCTCTTCTGTATAGTTGTAAATTCCCATTCCTTTCATCGCAGGGCTTCTAATATCTTATCCACATTTTGCTAAAACCAAATTAAGCTTATGACAAAGACGATGATGAACCACTTCTTTAAACGACTATGGACATCTCTGTAGCCAGGACTGTGAGAGGGGTTCCATCTCCCGTAGCCAGGACTGAGAGGGGTTCCATCTCCCGTAGCCAGGACTGTAAGAGGGGTTCCACCTCCTGTAGCCAGGACTGTGAGAGGGGTTCCATCTCCCGTAGCCAGGACTGTGAGAGGGGTTCCATCTCCCGTAGCCAGGACTGTGAGAGGGGTTCCATCTCCCGTAGCCAGGACTGTGAGAGGGGTTCCATCTCCCGTAGCCAGGACTTTGAGAGGGGTTCCATCTCCCGTAGCCAGGACTGTGAGAGGGGTTTCATCTCCCGTAGCCAGGACTGTAAGAGGGGTTCCATCTCCAGTAGCCAGAACTGTAAGAGGGGTTCCATCTCCCGTAGCTAGGACTTTGAGAGAGGTTCCATCTCCCATAGCTAGGACTGTGAGAGGGGTTCCATCTCCCGTAGCCAGGACTGTGAGAGGGGTTCCATCTCCCATAGCCAGGACTGTAAGAGGGGTTTCATCTCCCATAGCCAGGACTTTGAGAGGGGTTCCATCTCCCGTAGCCAGGACTTTGAGAGGGATTCCATCTCCCGTAGCCAGGACTGTGAGTGGGGTTCCATCTTCCGTAGCCAGGACTTTGAGAGGGGTTTGCTTTTTCATATAAAAGGGCACTCCATTCCCGCACCTTGGAAAAATGAAAATGGGAACTCGATGTCTACATCGGGTTTTTCCCGCGAGAGTAGGCTATACTGTAGATTCCTCAAATGGCCAGAACGTTCGGGTCAACAAACTTTTAAATTCCAAGTGGTTATTATGTTTTGAGATTTTAAAAGACACTCTCTCAGAAAAAAGGCATTTTTCAGCGAAAAATTTGAAAATGTAAAATATTAGTAATGTATTAACACTTTGTGCAATATTGTATTTAATACATATGAACTAAGACACCAAGATATTGAGAGAGAGGGGGAAGGGAAGAATACAGAACAGGTTCGTTTTAAAAGTTTGACCAAATTTACAGATGTTTATTGTAAATTTCTGGAAGCTTATCAAACATTTTATTTTTTTAGACTGACACATATTTTTCAAACAGTTACCATATACCTATATCCATGAACAAAAACGTGAACAATAAAATTGTATTTCCATATGCGTTTACATGGTTTTGTGTGCTGTGTATTTTGGGGACTAACTTATAGTCCACCGTTTTGGATGACGTGGTGTGGCCCAGGAAATTGCTGTCACCCCGGGGGACCTGTAGATGAAAACACAGGAGGATCCCTATGAATACAAGCGTAACTAAGTAAATAGAGCGTGAGTGCTAGTATAAAAACACTCTACAATACAATGAAGATATAATGGTAAATGAATACAATATAGGGGGGCATGTTGTTAATTTAAGGTACATGTAACCTAGTAAGATATGCCTGCACCAGGGGTAGCTGGTTGATATACCAACATGATCACAATCATAAAGACATGATAACCATAGTAACGGTACTTAGCAAATATAAAGGTCCTAAGATGCTTGGGCTAATAGATAAGATAAAAGTACGTAGATAAAGTAAAGCAACTTAGCTGGTGAACTATGATAGCTCCATGGACCATGTGCTATCTCTCTTCTGCTGCAGTCAGAAATGAGAGAATGCACATGTACAAACTGAATAAACAGCAAAGGCCTAAGAACCAATCAAAACATTCCATACAACTCCACACAAAGGGATGCAGAACAAAAGCTATACACACAACAAGAAACAAAGCAGTGAGGAAGTACCAAGTATTATAGCTCTTAAATTACATGAATTTTGACTATAATAATCCTTCTTCTTTGCATTGTGACATAGTTTTTCCCTTCAAATTTCAATTTTTGGGGCTGGACCCCTACAGGGGCTTAGATCCTTGATCCCACCAAGGGCCATTAAGCGGCCCCTACACCCCACGCCGAAAAATCGAGCACTGCGCTCAGGCTTCACGGATGCGCTACTTGACTGCATTTTCAGAACAATTATTTATACATTGTTTATAATTTATTGAAGTCTTTTGAACTTTAAATTCTTAGCTAGTTAATCATGCTATGATTGGAATCTATTTGACATTCCAACCAGGGAGCTGTTCCAACTATTAAATGCCTGCCTGGTGTATATAAAGGCTTCAGTGCGCTTGACAGGTGCTTTCCGCATACTAGTACTTTTAAGTTATATTTAACCTTGGGAATTGAAACCTGCTTTCATCACACATTGACTAAATACTATAGGTCATGGTCAAGAGAACTTGCCGTAATGTGTTTCTGTTGTATGAAATTTTGAGGTTGGTTGTGAAGTAAATTGTAAAGAAATTTTGGAAAGGATTTAATGTACTTTATTCATGCAGCTATTCCGTTTGTTAGTGTGTGAAGTTCTTTGCATGAAGTTTGTGTGTGCGGATTTAGAGTTGAACCTGTTGAGGAAAATTGACAGTGTTTCGTAAAGGAATTAACAATGTTGCAGTAAGTAAACTAATATTATTTCTGTCTTGTCTTTTCTACTTTTCTAGAGTGATAGTTAAAGAAATATTCCCACGATTGTACTTGTGCAGTAGGATTAAGCTTAATTTAAAGAAACAAATTATGCACTTGTCAATTGTGTGACTCACCCCTACATTTCCAGACAAGGTGAGTCATTGCACCAATGTGGGTGGACAAAATATGTAAATTGATGCACCCCTCAGTCACTTTTAGGTGATTGACATTTCTTTTTAAATGACTTACCCCGAATCACTCGCCTCTGTACAAGGTGAATAGGTCTGAAGTACATTGACTTACCCCAGAGTCACTCTGGTGACTGACAATTATGTCAGGGGGTAGTAGGGGTGAGTCATACAACTGACAAGTGCATAAAACATTTGAATGGTACAAAGTTGGGATGCAATGTAGTGATCAAGTCTTAGATTAGTTCAGTCCAAGTGTTCAATAATGGTCCTAAATCGGCGGTGTGGTCACATGACGTAGAACAAACAACTTGACTGACAATTTGGTAGCCGCAGTGACGCTCATGTGAGTCACTGTTTCATATGTCAATGACTCACATTTGACTGACATCACTAGGGGTAGTAGTAGTGATCAACTGACAAGTGTATTGAGGAATACATGATGTCACTCTCATGGGCAGATTTGCCCACCAAAAATAAAATTTGCATGAAGAAAGTGGGGGAGGAGGGAATCAGAAAATCACACTCGGGAAATATGTCCTTGCATTTGATTCTAACATGATTGGTCAAATAGGTTGTGTAACTCGATCCATGTTTCCATGATTTTATTTGGTTCACATATGTTATGTCTGCATACAAATACATTAAAGGAAAGTAAGAGCAAAGGGAAGGTATCATCGCATGAATACATTAAAAAGTGAACACCGCCGTGCTGACAAGATCACTTCCGGTTTTCATTTCCCCCTCTTGATTGCGAGAAATCTGCGATGTGATCAATCACACATCTGCCGGAACAAACATCTACCTACATTTGTTATCAAAACATTACAGATTTCTCGCAAATGGTTTCTTCCAGATTATATAAAGAAGGCTTTCACAAAATATATTCTAGATCTGCTTAAAACTGAAATTTGAACTGTTCAGGAGATTCCCCTCTTCAGGAGAAAAAATATTTTCCCTGAAAAAGAGAAAATTAATGTAAATTATGTAACTTCCGGATTTCCATTTGACCTAGGCCGCTTTTCCATTTGACCTGCTTTGACCTACGGTTTTTAATTAGCTTATATGAGGTCATTGTATGTGCGAAGTGACCAGGCTGCCTTGTATGCCTACCTGTTTGTGTATCGAACATTCTCTTTCTTGTTTGGTACTAAAAGGTGTGTGGCGTTACTTTGATAATAAGTTTGTCATTAAATTTCTTATGAACCGCGTGGTGGACGTCCATTTGGGAACCGAATAATTTGTAGATTAATATTTTGAAAATGCAACAATGTAATTGACCTACTTGGTTATAAAATTTCTAGAACCCATACAAGTTCCGTGCCATAGCATTACACTGTTTCGTTAAAGGCATTATGGGTAATCTTCAAAATGGCGTCTGAGATTTTCCCCATTTTGCGGGGGAAATCATTTTCTCCTGAAAAGAAGAATCTCCTGAACTGTTGAAATGTCATCTGAACCTTTTTCTCTTGCTTTTCTTGTGTGGGTATCTTAGAAAGTTTTTTTTGTATTCTATTCTTTATGTGACTTTCCCTTTATGTAAATTGCTCTCCTTACATGCCAGCTAGAGCTACTGAACTCAATTTTTTAATGATTGCATACAAATAGAGAAAAAAGTATAAATGCCAAAATTTAATTGACAGGATAGAGAGGAGAATTTAATGCACGTATCATCCGGAGCAAATATTTAATCTTCATATTGCCTTTCTCAGGTTCATATGCTCTAAAAGCGAATCGAGATCGATCGATCGTGCCTCGTTGTGATTCAATTTTAAGGTTCAATGTCTGAAGTTACAAACATATTATCCTAGGAGAGATTATATAGTTTAAGGAAGAAATTTCTCATAAATGTAGGTGATATCTAGAAGGAGTTGAAGGCCATTTTGAGACTCAAAATGTTTTGATCATATGTCTGTCTTTTCAGGGAGTTGTTATCAACGGGGGTGGAAGAGAGGGATGGGGGGACACTTACAAATGTGAGGTATATATATGTACCACCCAAGCAGGTACCTTTTTTTGTGCATAATTTTTTGTAGTGCGTGTCCCAAAAAATGCTGTTTTACTCTGTTAATTTTATGCTGCTGGTCCATTTTTACAATATTTTTATTGAGTACTTTATACTGCAGGTATCAAAATTGCATGATTTCATACTGCATGTAACCAAAAAATCTGTTGTACCGCAGGTGTGTTTTTTTATTGATGGGCTTTAGTCACACTCTTACCACTTTTAGTAGTATGAAGTGCCCCCCTTTCCCAGCTTCCTGGTCTATTAAGACCTAGAGAATGCAACTTTAGCTTTATTGCTTTACAATCTGCCGACAGCTATGAAATTATTATAATAAAAAGAAAAATGAATATTGGGTTAAATTTGGCTATTATCTGTCCCATCTAGTGTCTTACTATTTGCATTTTTTTTTGCTTTTTGTAATTTCTTTATTTTTAAAGAATTAGTTCAGTAGTTAAAGCAAAATTATGTTAAATGAAAGAGGATTTGAATAGGAACATTGGTGAAGAAACTAATTCAATATCTTATTCCGTTGAAGAGATATTCAAGTTTAAAGCTCTGTTTTATCTGTGAAGAAGTGACTGGTGTAGTAAGTCTACTATGGAAGGTGGGCACCCTCACCCTCACGTTCGTAACAATTCTGAATGCATTTTAAATCAAATTAATTTGAACTTTTTAATTTTACTTTTAGAATTTTTCCTCAAACTTTCTTCAGGTGGTAAAACTAGAGTCTGTTTGACTAATTTCCTGACATATTCATGTTTTCTAAGCCACGAAATTGCTGTAACATCACAACTAATCTGATTTCAGTCGTTTCTACCCAAATGATACCAAACTTTAAACTTTAATATCTCCTAAATGGAATAAGGTTTTTGAATGTTTTATTCACTATTTTGTTTCCTTTTAAGTCCTCTTTTATATAAGATAGACTTGCTTGACCACTGAAGTAATCCTTTAAATTGTTTCCCACATTTCTTAGAGACTACAGCATATTAACCAAAGGATCTTTTTCAGATTTGATACCTTTAGCTTGAACATATATTGATTGGTTAATTTTTAGGATTTTTTCAAACTTATTTATATTGTGTTTGTCAAATTAGCTTTACTATCAGCAGGAGAAATGAACCAGTTCAGCATATCAGTTTGCTAATCACCCATGCAGAAATTTTAACTTGCAGCACGCTTGCGACATGCTAACAATTTTTAGCTTGCGCTACACCCCTGGACAAGGTGAGTCATTGCACCAAAGTGGGTGGACAAAACATCCTCAGTCACTTAGATGACTGACATTTTTTGTGCATTGACTTACCCAAGTCAATCTCCTCTGTACAAAGTCAATGGGTCTGAAGTAAACTGACCCACCCCAGAGTCACTCTGGTGACTGACAATTTGGTACAATGACGCATATGTGAGTCACTATTTCATGCCAATGACTCGCGCATGCTTGCAGCAAGCGTGCTGCAAGCGTGCTGCAAGCGTGCTGCAAGCTAGTATTTGGAACAACTACTAGCTTGCACAAGCTAACATTAGCTTGCGCTAGCGAGCATAAAATATTTGTCAGCTTGTGCAAGTTTGCAAACAGTTTTGCTACCTTGCGCAAGCTTATAGATAGTTTTTGCTAGCGTGGACAAGTTAATTTGTTCCAAATACTAGCTTGCTGTAAGCTTGCAGCACACTTGCACAAGCTAAAAATTGTTTGTTTGTTGCAAGCTTGCTGCATCTAATATTTCTGTAAGGGCAAATCCATATTTAAGATTTGTGGGGAAGGGGGGGACATTTTTCCTTCACTTTTTTTCTGAATTTTGTATCTGTTGTATGGTGGTTTTTTGCATCTTAGCCTGATTTTGTGGTTTCCCACCACTTTCGACTTTGCCCCCAAATCCTGCCCATGATCAAATCTATTCAAATATTCAAGTGTTTTATTATAATAGCAATGCCCTATGCATTATAATGAACTGTCAAAAATTGTTGGCAATGTCATGCAACCCTCTCAACTAAGCAATTTTCAAAATGAAAAGTATATCCTGGAAGTCTTTGCATGTAAAAATAACTTTTCACCTTATTATTTTGTAATAAGTCTTTTATGCAGTTGTTCTAGGTACAGAGGTGGCGGAAGGTTGAAATTATTGGGTTCAGACCATGTTCACACACAGCGTGAACCCAAATTATGTGATGTTCAGGGACCCACTTAAGGGCCCTGGTGGGTCCAGGGTAAAGTTCCAGCGGGGGTCGAAGGGCAAGCCTCGGTAGCTATGTGGTTTTAAAATTTTGTAAGGACTTTATTTTTGCATTTCTAATTGGGTTAGCAACATATTGCCATGGGGATAAATTCCTCTAGGCTCTAGGTAGCTTTATTATTTTGAAATTATAAGTATCACAATCATTTAGCCTATATTTTTGGTAAAATTACACGATAACCTACTAGAGTATCATTACCTAATTCTATGAATTACTGAATTATCAAATGATCTACCAAGTGGGGAATTCATTTTACGTATACGCAACGGCAATAGTATACATCATGAAATCATTTGTTGGACATCATTACACACATTAATCATTTATTTGCACTTACCGGCCCACCATGATCAGATGGTGGATTATGAGGACCAGGGCCGGATTTAACAATGGGCAACATGGGTAGTTGCTAATGGGCCTGTACAATTTCATGAAAACAAATTGTAAGGGAAAAATGGGGTAGTAACCTGTTAATTTGCTTTGGTAGGAGTGGTAACAACCTGTTCATTTGTACTTAAAATTGGGCAGGCAAACAGGCTTACAAAATGAAAATTCTTGAACATAAATTTACTACACAGATCACAAAATACTGCACCATTTTGCATCTAAGCACCCTTGATTATTCCAAAATATTCCAATGGGGCACACCATCTCCCCTCAGACCCCTCCCCCAGGACGGCGGTCATTAAAGTAGTGTGGGCCTCCACTCCTGAAGTTACCCATGGGCCTCCACATGGGGAAATCCAGCCCTGATGAGGACTTGCCTAACAATGCAATTGTTTGTATCTAGCCATAAGCACTGCATACCAAGGCTATTTTAAAATAATTTTTTCCTGAAATATTAATCGTGAACTCTTAAGAAAAGGAAGGAGTGATCGTTACATTAGAATATTTCAGTAAACACTGAATAGGCGTAATCAGGGCTGTAATGCTCATCTGGAAAGTAGGAAAACTGAATAGGCGTAATCAGGGCTGTAATGGTCATCTGGAAAGTAGGGGAAAACTGAATAGGCATAATCAGGGCTGTAATGCTCATCTGGAAAGTAGGGGAAACTGAATAGGCGTAATCAGGGCTGTAGTGGTCATCTGGAAAGTAGGGGAAAACTGAATAGGCGTAATCAGGGCTGTAATTCTTATCTGGAAAGTGGGTTAGACGTGACTTCTTATCCAAAAAGTGGTGGACAAGAGGCAAATTTTCCCCAAAGTGTACACTATTTTTTTTTAATCTGTTGGAAGTGTGTGTGGGGGGGGGGGGGGGGGCGGCCTGTCTCCGGGATTTACCTCCCTGGACCTAATATCACATGAATAATTATTGTATGACGTTGGTCGGACCATTTTCGGACAAATTTTTGCCACGACCATGGTCGGGGTGATTGCCGCCTATGAGGTATGTAATAAACTTTGCTTTTCTAGGTTCCTGGAGCATATGGCATTTTGCCAAAGCCAAGTCTATATTAATCAGTCATGTGCGTTTTATAGGATATGTTGCAAAGCCCCATGGGATGCGTGCAATTAGTGTGCTTTTCCCATCATCAAAGACAAAAAAAAACATGTTCTATATTTTAAACATTTTAACCAAATTCTGTTTATTATGCTGCTTAAGGAATAATGTTTCTCTTAGAAGGATGGCAATTGGAACATGATATTGTTTTTAAAGGTTTTAATTCTGTGTAGGAAACGAGCAATGTCGAGGGGGTGTATTTCAAAGAAGATATAAAAGAAATCATATGCTGTTCCCAGGGGTTTTATGGGTTCAATCTTGTTTTGCATTAACCCCCCGGGGTGACAAGGAGCAGAATTGGCGGATTTTGTCACAAAATGGGAGTAGTAAATTGGGTACACTTTATTGGGGAGGTTTGAAGGAATATTTCCCAACAAAATCTTTGATGCCATTAAGGCGTCATGCTAGCGCAAAGTGGTAGTCCAAACGGTGTAAGGTTTAGGAGCCCTCCTTAGGGCCCCTAGTGGGGTCCAAGGGTGAAGCCACGGTGGGGGTCCAGGAGGATCATCCCCCGAAAGCTCTATACTTTAGGCATTTGATGGCTGATATTTTATCTAAAATCAACACAGATTTACACAGCAATATCACCCCAAAACAGCATAGAAACTGAACTATTTAGGCCCCTATGGGTTTCCATTTTTCATGTGGACTTTTGCTTTTAACACTGAAACACCGGCATTCAATTTAGGTACCATTTCTTATGAATTACAGAAAAAAACACAAACATTTTTCATTTATTGTTTTTCTCATCACTATTTACCCACAAATATTTTGCTTCGTATTACCATGGGTTATCTTTACAAACACTATTGTTTACTTTGTCTTGTACCAGTTCAGCTTCTTCACAATTGATGATGGAAGCCATTGGTGTATGAAAATCTTAATTATAGCAACACCTCATTCCTGACATTCATAATAGATCACCATTCCAAGTTAAGTAACTTGCCTTCATGTCTGATAATTAAATGTTGATGTCTGTATGTGACGTACTCAACATTCAACAGGCATCATTCAACTTGTTAGTAAGTTGCACAAACTATGTTGCATAAAAACCTGGACACTTGTAATTCCATACAATTAAAATAAATAACAAGATCAACGAGATCTAGAATTATAGCTAGCCTCGTGTGCCCCTGTCACCTGATTACTATGGAGCACTGCAGGGTGCAACTGCTCCGTGTCCCAATTCGAGTATAATTTTCAAAAATTTTCAAAAATTATGCCAAGGAAATTGTAAGCCTGTGGTCCTTAAAAAGTTAAAATTCAACCTAAAATTGATGAATGCCTCAAACAAACAGGTCCCTTTAAATGTGTAGGTACTATTTACAAAAATCAACAATCTTTACAGTATAAATTTTCGACAATGGAGGAAAGAAATAAAATGCCCAATTTTCCATTCCAAATTATTATTAATATCAAATTAATAAGAGGACCCCACACTTAAGATATAAGAGACCCCATCTTGCCATAGGGTCCCCATCAACCCATAATCAGATATTCTACAGCTTATTTTCAACGTTATGCAAAAGAGGGTTATCTTGAATAGACTTTTACAAAACTGACAACTTTACTTTAAAATAATTCTTCATATATATATAAAAGATGACTGATGCAGCTACGGCTGACACAAACAGAAGTTAATGGGGCTTTGACTGAAGTTTCAAATAGTATAGGCACTCCTTTTGAAAATAAATCCTTATGATATTTCACATCATGGTTTTTCCGATCAAATTGTCTGTTACACGTGGCAGTTCGCATTGTAACTTAGTTCTGACAGGTTTTTTTTGCGTTTATTCACCATTCTGATGGTGACAAAACTTGCTTTCTCGTAATTGTTATATTAAGGTAATTTACATAGTTGATGAAAAGTGGGACTCAGCAATCCTCTACCTGCCAACTTGCAGCAGCCATAAGTTGCCATGGTTATAAGGGACGAGGGTGTTTCGTCTCACTGGTTGAAACAATAGTTTCAATTGTGATTTAATTCAACAAGTTGAAAACAAGATCTTAAAGAAACAAGGAGTTACTTGATGTGTGTGTGTTCGTGTGTTTAATCATGTTAAAAAAAAAATTCGTGTGTGTGCGTAAATTGAGAACAAAGAAATTTAAATCTCCATTGATTAGCGATGAACACGAGTTGTTGAAGTTTTGTTTTTAAGGTTATAATTAATCAAATTTGCCGAAAAAGTTCAAATTTCCCTGACAAAATTATTGTATTTATTTTTGGCATGGCTTTCATTTCCGATTGTTCATTTCTTTAGGGAAGATCAGTAAAAATTGGTCAGGGGGTGTCACACACCCCTCCCCCTCCTCCCTGGTCGCTATGCCCCTGACCCTCCTTACAAAAATATTACCTTACAGCATGCTTGCGACATGATAACATTTTTAGCTTGAAAAAGCAAGAAAGCATGCTGCATGCTTGCAGCAAGCATGCACGCTTGCAGCAAGCATGCTGCAAGCGTGCTGCATGCATGCTGCAACTAAAATTTACATTAGGGCCTGAATCACAAGGTAATAATTATTTACTTGATTTATAAAGCGCACTTATATATCTAAAAACTTAAGCTATGGCTCTAGATAATGAAATTTAAAAAGGAATTGAATTTAAACAAAAGTAGTAGATATAACACAATAAAAATATAATGAAATTAGCAATTAAGAACAAAGTCCTAAAAAGACCTAGTGCCTTATAGGACTTACCTAAAAGATTAAATTTTGTAAATGTGAAGTGAAAAGAAAAGAGATCATGACGCAACGATAAATCAATTATAGACACATTAAGAAAAAGTCAAAATTAAGAAATAAAAGAGAAATAGGTTATATATAAAGATCGTATATTTGAAAATGGATAAGAAAATATACCGTTGAGGACAAATTAATTTTCCAAACGTTTGAAATGAACTCGTATAAGATTGGATTTCAAAATAGTCTCAGTGCTGAGTGCAGATGGTAGTGCATTCCACAGTTTTTGGGCACAGAATATCACTGCAGGACTAACAGTGGGTACAGGGAATATTTAAAGAGGCAAAATCGTCATATTGATTCAAATTGTTTAATTACTTAAAATTTCAACCAAGCGCTGCACGATTCATTGGTTCTTTTTTCACGATATATTTTAGATAAAACCTTCGTTATTATTAACGTATGGGATAGCCCAGGTGGTTTAGGCGATAGCTTCTAACTTCTTTTTCGAACCAACAGTCATGTGTTTAAGTCTCGGCAGAATCACTTATTTCTAATTTTGCTTCCTCTTTTTTTTTTCTCATTGTAATTTTCATCTTGTGGCTACTATTGTAGTGTGATCTTAATGATCTTTCACTTTACTGTATCTTTCTCACAAAAACGTTGAAGAAGAAAATAAATTCTCATATCATTCTGTGTGCATAAAACTTTACACACGCAACATACCACTGTCTGACCAGGGCAACTCCCAGACTGTTTAGACAAGGAGGGTCTTGTGTGCTCCACAACGTATTTCACAACCGAACGTGACGTTAATTTTTTCATCACTCAATTAATGTTACGGAGACAAGCCAGGGAGTTGCCATGGCAACTCCCTGTACAAGCCTCCCTCCAAATATTCATGAGTAACCCAATAATAAGCAAAACATTTACCCTGTACAAGCCTCCATCCAAATATTCATGAGTGACCCAATAATCAAAACATTTACTTATCAATTTTAGTAGAATAGCGCCCTCTTATGGTTTGTAATTGCTGCCTGCGCCCCAGGTAAATGCAGCTTAACGTGAATTCTTTGATCTGATTGGTGCAAGGTCTGTGTCTGCTGCTCTGATGTTGTGATACGAGGATTGTAATCTCAGCTTTAAGCTGAGTTTGTTTTCATTTCGTTGGAAAGTTTGGATTTATACTTTGGACTTAAAACTGAAAAGAGAGAAATGTTTGTCAAACTGTGTTGTTTTGATAATCAGATCTTGAAATTTTAAGATAAAACTTTTTGTCAGCACTAATTATTTTACCTGTTTGTCAAAATTAAGTGTTTTATTGTACAGGAGTATAAAGAGAGGCGGATTGTCAAGAGTTTTTGAGGGCAGGAAACATTTTGTGATGATAATTCATTTGTGGATTATTTTTAGAATTTGAGATTCAACTGCTTAGTTTGAGGAAATATCTTTTTGTGTGTGTGCGAGAAATTTAGGAGAAGTTCTTGAGGGATTTGAACTCCTTCAGAATTTGTTAAAGATGGCGCAGAGACCTAATGGGTAAGTTATGTGTTTTTGCTTTAGACTTAACAAGATCATGAATGATCCCGGAAGGTCAGGACAGGGGTCTTGTCTGCCCTTGTACATATGTTAAAATATTTGATTTTATGCCGTGAAATGTTATAATTTAAAAAAACACTGAACTTTTGGGATCTTTCCCTAAAGCCTTTGCTGATGTTTTGCCACATTACCATTGTACATGAAGTCTTTCCAAATGATAAATATAAGTAGGTTCGGAGAACTTTTCTGCATTGAGAATTTACCTTTGTATGTAAAGGTCAAGCTGTTCATCTAAGGGTATAGGAAGGGTTACCTCTTACTAAGAACAAGAACACAGGTGCATAGCCAGGAGTGGTTTCCAAATGGAAAAAAAAAGGCCAACCTTTTCAAATAAGTTTTTTTTTTTTCTGATTTTTATCATTTTCATTATGATGTTACATTTTTACTTAGCTGATATATCGGGCAATCGAAAGCAATATTAGACGTTTTTAGGCACCGTCTACTCCACCAAAGCGTACACAGCTCGAAGATTTCAACCCCCCTCCTCCCCTCCCCTCCCTCCTGTTCCAAATAAACACCTGGTTACGCCTTTGCAAGAACGCCAAAAAAAAACAGCCTCAGGCAGAAAACTTTCACTGCAGTCACTTGTAAATTAAGTTTCCAGCAAACGCTGTTGCTCATCAGGAGAGCACCTTCAATCAATGTTCAGGTTTAAAAATTCAAGTTTTGGGAAATGTAACCAGATTTCCTTCAAATTTTCCTAGAATTGTGATACCATATCCCGTTGGAGATATTTCAAACGGTATCCCGTTTGGCGTGCATCCCGCACTGACAAAAAATCAATTTTACATAGAGCTGTCATAAACGTGATTTATTTCATTGATTCAAAATATAGGCCTACTTACAGGTAGATAAATTTGCATATTTTACCACTTAGCGTAAAGAGAACTGCAAATACAACCTTCTGCTAAATTACTTCTTACATCTTGTGTGTGCCGCCTGTCAAACAGCTTGCAGCGTGCACCTGGGAAACTGTTCAAGTGAGCGTTGCTTTCAGTTTTTGAAGGCATTTTTTGGTGGTATTAATGTTAATTAAGACCAAGGCCGTGTAGAATTGTGTATAGGAATTACAAGAAATTCGGTATCTTTTGTCAAATGTGGTGTGATAAGACACTTTTATTGAATGTGATATGCAAATGAGAGTGGTTACCGTGGCAAGATTCAAGTATTTGTTGTGCCTTGAGGGATGAGAATACTTTGCAGTACACACATTGTTGAAAACGAGAATAATTTCCTGCATTGAAAGAGATTTCCCGAACATTGAAGTAATTGTCCTAAATATTTAAGAAAATTTACTAAAAATTGAAGAAGAAAAAATCTCTTAAATGAAAGAAATTTTCCGAAAATAGAAGTATGAACCAAAAATTGAAAAAAATTTGCCCCAAAATAAAGCAAATTTTCCGAAAATTGCACGAGAATTAAGGAAATTGCTCATAATTGAAAGAAATTTTCCAACATTGAAAAAAATTCCTGAAATTTGAAGAAAATTGAATTTCCCAAACATTAAATATTAAGAACATTAAATTATACGCGCCTACATACTTGATATAAAGTGCTTGCTGCAAAACCTCATGATTAGCTGAAACACTCTTATACAATTATTTTAATTACAATTAGCAAACAATTTGCCATGCATAAAATAACTTTCTGGCAAATCAATTTAATTCAAAATAAAAAACATTAATAATTTGCAGGGAATCTAAAAAACAGCTTTTATTTTTAAAATGGATTTCTATTGTCAAAATGGACTGGAATAAAACCCTTCACATTACCATTATACTCCGTTTTTGGTACTTAATAAACTCTGTACCAAAATAGCTAACATAAGTTTGTGCTTCTTATTCTGGCACAGTTTTATTAAGTCCCAAAAAAAGAGTATAATAGTAATGTGAAGGCTTTATTCCAGTCCATTTTGACAATAGAAATCCATTTTGAAAATAGAAGCTGTTCTAACCAGACTTTCTTAAAAACAAGGCCTGGTTATTTATTGATACAAAGTTAGGCAAACTACCAGGATTGCTGGTGACACTTCTTTGTTGCTATGTCACACTTTTTAAGATCCTTTTGCCTGACATTTTGCAATATGCAATCCATTCATTTTGCCTACATTTTGTGAGTACAACGGGAAGATGGGGAATTTTTCCCATATTCCCTCTTGTAAGCTTATATACCCTTGCAGAAGAAATAGGTTGCTGCAAGCTTGCAAAAAGTTAACATTTTTAGCTTGCACAAACTTGCAGCAAGCTAGTATTTGGGACAAATGCAAACTTGTTAACTTGAGCAAGCTAGCAAAAACCATTCCGCAAGCTAAAAATATTTTTTGCTAGCATGTGCAAGCTAATGTTAGTTTGCGTAATCTGAAAATGTTACCTTGTCGCAAGCTTGCTGCAAACTAGTTTTTTTTTTTAAGGGTATGAATGGGCAGCAGTCAGATTCAGTGGTCAAGATCGTCCATCTGATATGAAAGAGGACTTCTAAAGAAAAAATGGTGAAGAAAGCATTCAAAATCTTTTTCATTAAGGAGATATTCAATCTCTTGTCTTATCTGTGTGGAAATGACTGGTGTAGTAAGTCTACTATGGAAAGTTGTGTCTTCATCCTCACATTATTAACAATTGTACTTTAAAAAAAGTTTATTTTAAATTGTTTTTTTTGTTCACATTGTTTTGCATTAATTGTTGTGTCGCTGCGCCATGAGCATCACTTTTGATGGATACTGGCGCCATAACAAGTATTCATTATTATTATTATTAATTTTTTCTTCACTTTTTTTCCTTCAAGCTTTCTTCAGGTGGTAGATTATAAATGCCCTTTCTAGATTCAGTTTTAACTTTTTTTTACATATCTGATGGTTTTTAAGCAGGGGCGGCGGAGCATTCAAATATAAAGGAGGGGGGGGGGGAGGCTAATGAGGTCAGGTGACATGTGATAACAATATTGTTGGGGGGTGGTAATTAGGTTGGGTAATGTGATAACACATGTTCACCTAAGATTATTGGAGGGGCTACATGTCCCCCTCGCCCAGCTCCGCCGCTTCTGCAAAGCCACAAAATTGCAGGACAAAATATGACAAAATACATAAAGACTTTAGGGAATCTGAGGCCAAGAAATCACAACTAGTCTGATTTCAGTTGTTTTAACACAAATGATACCAAATTTAAAAACTTAGATATCTCCTTAACAGAATAGGATTTTTAAATGCTCTCTTCACCATTTGTTTCTTTTGAAGTCCTCTTTCATATTAAGATAGAATTGCTTGACCCCTGAACTAAGCCTTTATGCCAAATAGGTAAAATTGGCTTTAATGTAATGCAGACGTGACAATCAAATTGTATATTTCACTCTGAAAGTAAAACAGATGATAACGATTTACACACCCTATTACTTGAAAATCAAACTTCCGGGGAATTTTGATTTGCGAAATTTTTCAAGTGGTAAATGAAACGATTATCGTGTCTCACTGTGTAAACAATGGATTCATCATGGAGTATTGAAATCCAAAGGTCTCTTGTAAGCGCAACAAAGATGACAAGGAATTACACAGCACATTTCTCTTTCTAAGTTCCTTCTCTCGTATAAGGTGTTTCAGCTGATGTCATGAGGTCACATGACTTTGTTTACATAGCTATTTAGTCAGGCAGTAACACTGTCATCTGCTGTACACTTAATTAGACTTACATACGTTTGCATGTTGTTATATAAGATTATCTTTGTAAGATAATTATGCCCAAATCTTGCTGTACCATTGGTTGCACTAATAGATGTGTGCGGGGGAATATAAAGACATTTTCTTGATTTCCATCTGATCCTAATCGACGTTTACAGTGGATTTCTGCTCTACGAATTCACAGTGGTTTTCTGCTGTACGATACTTTCAACAGCTTTCAACCTACGGTAGGCCTTACACACTAGGATTTGCAGCGAGCATTTTATACCAAGTATCTAGGCATTGTCTGAGTATAACGAACAATCAGCTGATGTTAACATTAAAGTTACTCTTCGTTTACCCGGTGATTATATAAAACTTAAAGGAAACATGAAGTAAAATCGGATGGGAACAAAAATTGCAATTAGTAAAATTTGCTAAACTGGTACTGGTAGGTTAGCATTTAGTATGTTGTTGTACGTGTGATGTTACTGGGCCATGTGAAGACGTGTGAAACACAGCGACACCACTGCCCTCAATCCCGATCAAATCCACCATCAACAACCTTTCTCGTATCGACAACGTTCATATTACCCGTCTTAGAATTGGTCACACCCACCTCACTCACTCCCACCTCCTTATTGGTTCCCCAACCTCTGTAACAATTGCCACTGCATCCTCACAATCCAACACGTTCTCCTTGCTTGCCCCCTGTACAACCTTCCCAGAGCTTCCCTCGCTCCCCACAACTCAATTGCTGAGTTCTTCCAGAAAAATCCTCCAGATAAAATAATCTCCTTCCTTCAGCATGCATCCCTCTACAACCATATTTAATTCTCCTCTTCCACCCCCTCTCTACTTTGTTTTGTTTTACCCATGCACCTCCTCTCTCGATCACAGCTTTCTGGCTTTTGTTCGTGAATTTCTCTCATTCTCCCCTGGTCTCTTTCCTTACTACCTCTAAAATGATCTGACCTCTCAGGCACAATTTGACCTTCGTTGTCGTGGTGCCGTTAAGACCTCGTCAAACAAACAAACAAACCACTGCTCTGCAAAATGGAGTCCAGTTGAGTTAGTCACGTGATGAAATCCCTCTATATGTATTTGTTTTCTAAGAACAATATAATTTAAAATATTTTAGCTTTATATGATTGAATGGCAGTGTATGTTTATGATCTTACTTTGGGCTTGCTTTGAGTGCAGGAGTTGAAGAAGCTTTTGAAAAGTGTGACCTCTTAGGGGGCACTTTTCAAGTCACATACTTATATCCCCAGTCTGTAGATATGATTAGTCAGCCCAAAGCAACAAAGTTAAAGGGGGAACTTCAGTAAAAAAGGCAACTTAAAAATAAATTTTAAAATGCAGTGTGCACATTCCACCAGTTCTTGCACTTTGACTGATATGTAGTTAGGGACATTTGGTTTTGTTTTTTTAATGTGGGAGGGGGAAGGGGCTTGTTCCTCCCTGGCCCCCCAGTTCCTACACCTTTGCTTGAATGAGCAAAACTGATTTTCATTTAGACCCGAAATCATTTTTAGTTTAAGTTTCGTGCATCACAACTTTTGCATGCATTAAAAATATGTCAAGATTTAATTAGCTAACTATAGATGCGGTGCATTGGTCATGAATAAAAAAAAATAATCAGTTCAGAATTTAAAGGAATATTTACATGAATTTTCATTTTTTTCATATATGATAGAGACATTTTTAGAAACAAAGTGGTGAAAAAACTATGTTAATATCTTATTCCCTTTAGAAGTTACAAAATTTTAAATTATTTTGAATTTTGACAAAAGTGACTGATTGGCAACATCTGTGATGTCATAGGGACAATTTTAACAAAATGTCTTTTGTATTTTTTTAAATAATGTGGATTTTTTTTTATATGATGATGTACACCAAGAAAAAAAAAAATGTTTTCTTGTTTTATATTTACACTCTATCTCTATAATGAACCAAAAATGCTGTTCAATGATGTAAAAATTATGATTAAAAAATACATAAGAACTTGGCCTTGATGACATAAGCTGAAGGACACTTTCTTTTTAAGAACATTTTTCTACTCTTTAAATTGATAACTGGAAAAGATATTAACATTTTTTCACCACTTTTGTTTAAAGAATTTTGATATGGAAAAAACAACTGATATTAATGCCCATTCCTCAATTTCAACTTCAGTGTTTCTGTAAATTTAAAGCAAATGTATTTCAAAAGATCATCATAGATAAAAATGATACTGAATAATCTGGAAATTTCCTTTAATGTTTTGGAAACTCCTTTCAATTTTGAGCAATTTTTCTTTTATTTTCAGTAAATTTTCTTCAGTTTTCGGGTAAATTTCTTAAATTTTTGGACAATTTTATTCAATTTGGGGCAATTTTTCTTAAATTTTTGGATGATACTTTAATTTTCAGAAAATTTCCTTTAATTTGGGGCAATTTTTTCTTGATGTTCAGCAAAATTTCTTCAATTTACTTTTTTAATTTAAGTAAAATCGAAGGAACAAAAAAAACTGCAATCAGTAAAAGTTGCTGAACTGGTAGGTAGTTTAGCATTCAGTATGTTTGTTATACATGTGATGTGAATGAGCTGTGTGAAAATGCAACGACGCTTTCCCCGCAAAATGGCTTCCTGATGAGTTAAAAGTCACGTGATGAAACCCCTCTATTGTAGATGTCACTACTTTAGCTTGAGGCGGAAGACTTAAGTCCTGTCAAAAGTCAAGAAGGGATGGAACATGTTTAGATGCCATTGACATCACTCACACGTCAAATTATATCCTGCCACCAACAATCGTTTTCAAAAAGTAATGTCATCTTTTCCATGTCATGATTCTGGGCTAGGAAATGAGCCATTCATCATTATGCTTGTTGCGTGCTTTTATTGCATTAAAATTCATCAAATTTTCATAGTTTTTCTCCACGTTCAGTTAAATCTGAAGCGTGAATATATCATTCATGGCCGTATAGTTGTGAATAATGAAGTGTAAGAATCTTCCATCATTTTAATGGAGTCGTCAAATTGTGAAGGATTTTATTCTCTGCGGTTATTACTTTGATTTTGTTGTAGTTGTTGATTGATGATTTTAGATTAAAGGGAAGACGTGACAGTTCTAGTTTGATGCAAGAATTGGTACGTACACGAGAAGGCAAAATAATGGAAAATATATTCAATTAAATATGCTATGCTTTTACATGCTTATGATGAATGTGCCTGGGGCAGTTTTGGTAATAAATTGTTTGGAAATAAATTGTTAATAATAATATGGGAAACATTGCATGAATGGAAGCTAGAAATGGTCTCAGGCCTCCCGGTAAACCTTTAAAAACCTTTAAAAACCTTTATTGACAAATTGAAACTTTATTCCTTTTAAAATAACCTTTAAAACCTTTAAAAACCTTTATTTTCAAAATTAAGTAAGGTAAATGATTCGAGTGCCAAGGTTTTAGCTTCATTGGTAAGTATACACATCCATTTAATAGCATATCTGTTCTCAACACACATTTAATAAGTAGCAGGACCAAAATAAAATTTCTAACTTCACGTAAGTAATGGACTTTTGGCGCCACCAACTGCCTTTTGCCCCAGAATATGCTCATTTTATGAAAATTTATTCCATGAGTTAACCTTTATAAACCTTTTTATTTAAATTCAAAACCTTTAAAAACCTTTATTTCAACTTTTCCAACCTTTAAAAAAACCTTTATTTTAAAAATGAGTCACTGGGAGGCCTGTGGTCTGCTTTGCAGCTTTCTTATATTTTCTTATAACCATTTGAAAGGTACAAGTTGAATGTGTACAAAATTGACCATTTTACTTGCATGAATTTGCATATTATTTTATGCAAATTTTGTGATGTATTACAGGGCAACTTGGTATTTTCTGTTGTAAATCCTTTGTTTTTAAAAGTCATAATTCTTTGAAGGGGGGTGCGGTAAATTCTGACCAAAAGTTTTGAGTCTAATTGCCAATCACCTAATACAATTCTAGCAAAAATACTCTCCCAACAGTTTGAGATTTAGGTAAGAAATTTAGAGAATTACAAAAAGCTTTATCAAGCTTTCTGCCAAACAATAACTGGCTATAAATTTTCAGTCCAATGCATCCAATCTCACCACAGTGTTTATAACTCAATGATGAAAACATCCTTTTAAAAATCAAAATGAATCCTCAGCCCCACATTATACGCATGACTCCGCCCTGCAGTAACCGAATCCACAATACCTGACTCTTCACAATAAGTTTCATTGTGTGCATATAGAAGACTGGGAGTGTAATTAATGATGCGTAAAATCACTGAACTATCTGTGGTGGGTTCCTTACTTGCTTCTAGCAGAGTCTAAAAGTCATACCCGCCGAAATGGAGGTTCTTGCGGGTAAAAAGACTGAAAATTTGTAGCGAGAATTGTGCGTAATGAAATGCAATGACTGTTAAACTAATAGGTCAGTGGAATAGAAAACTTTTTTTATTTTAGACCTAAAGATTATGGACATGTTAGTTCAGAAGCTTCCCTAATGTTACGGTACTTTAAAATACTCCGAATATGGTAAAATTATAGCTGACATCATGGCACTAAACCGCGCCTACACTGTTGCTGATGATCTTACACATTTTCCGCTGCTGGTAGCTGGAAGTTTAATTGGATACTGAAATTTTCGCTCTTGATAGAATATGAATATTCAAAACTTTCTGCCAAGGAAAATTTGAATATTACCGCGTCCTTTTTAGGAGAAATGGCAAAGTAACTTGGTGTAAGACATCGAACAGTCGTTTCTGTTACATGCAATAATGTAATGATCACTTGAATAGACCTTGGCGGCTTCACACACATATCAAGTTACTAATTAAATAGTGGTTTAACAGTTTAAAGACGGTATATGTACCAGTGTCCTTTTTTTCTTTTATAATTGTCAGTGATTGAACGCATACGCCTGCGGAAGAGACTATCAAATTTGTAGCGAGGATTTGGCGTAATAAATTTAGAAATTGATAAATGTCAATAAACCTTTCAAGGTATACAAATTTGTTGCGTCTTTTCTGATAACCGTCTTTTCTCCAAATGGTAAAAGTCATCATTTTGAAGTATGGAATTTTGAAAAGTTGCATAAATATTTTTGAGTATGCATTGATACATCACTTTTTTTGCATATTCAAAGATATCTATACTGTCAGTAGCCGACAACTAGATAATGCTATTTTCTCAAAATATAAATACTTGTTTTACTGTGAGCTATCGGTCGAAAAATTGGGCTTTTTGACATGGATCGAGACTTGTTTAATTAAAGATGAAAGTATTCCTTTACGAATTTGTATCCCTTGGGGCCCTTCCAACCCAACACCCTTGATATCTTAAGATCAGGTGTAATCCACACCTTCTAACCAGAGAGCCTGTTGACAGTTCAATTGCTAGCAATCAGTTATTGTTACACCAACACAGGGGTATTCTACATCTTCAAACTTGAGAGCCTCTTCACACCTCACTTGCTAGCAACCAGCTATTGTTACACAATAGGTCATTCATCTGGGGCTGAAGCCATATACCTCCTTTGCAGTGAAGTGGAACAGATTAGTCCTTGGCTGACCTAAAAATAAATGTGCATTACATGCATGGAGGAATTTGTGCAATGCCTATGAATGATTGATGGACCATTCGTCCTAACATCAGTGATTTCATCATGTCATCCGATACTGTTATGATGTATACCCCCTTCCTATACTTACATGTTCCATATTATGATTCACTTGTGAAACTATTTCATCCTAGCTCAAACCAGCTGCCACATGTTGGACATGGTAATTGAAGAGCCTTGCGTAAAGTTATTGACAATGACTCGAGATTTGTCACAATGTAGAAACTTTGAAGATGACGGACAGTAACATATTTTTGGAGTATCGTTTTTCAGGAATGTAGTGATGAAAGAGAAATTTGAGTTTAATGTTATAACAGATTTTTAGCAGAGAATGGAGCATCTGTGACATGGTGACATTCTGTGACATGGTGACATTCTGTGACATGGTGACATTTTGTAACAAAATTGAATTGTCCAAAAATCTGTGACATTCTACAACATTTTGACAATTTTGTGACAAAATGAACATAAAGAGATGTATTAAAATTTGTCTGACATATTGTGACATGTTTTACCCTGTCACTTGCACTCATTGGTAATCTTATGTTGTTATTTCATTTTTCATGAAACAGACATGACCAAATGATCCTATGAGCATCACCAGATGAACTGGTCATGATGTGTGAATCTATGCCAATCAAATGTGACAGGCACTAGTGATGTGACATTTCTGTGCAAAAGGTTGCAATAATTATGTAACATTTGAGACATTTATGTGACAAATTTGAAATTTTGTGACATGACATTTTGTGACAAGCCATTAATCATCACTCTGTAAGGGTCAAACAAGCTAGATCACAACAATGATATAAAGATTAAAAAACACTGAAGTATTTTAGGTATTAACCTCCCTCAACCCCTTTAACTATTACACCAACAATTCTTAACCTCTTCTCACCTCACTATCTCCTTTCATACTTTTCTAGATTTTTGAACGCTTTCTTCGGTGTCCGCCCACTGGTCTGAAGGCCCATGAGTCCAAAGGGCCCATTAGTCCGAAGGTTTAATAGTCCAAAATAAAGGCCCACTAGTCTGAAGACTTAATAGTCTAACAGAAAAGGCCCACTAGTCCGAAGGTTCGATAGTCCAAAGGTTAGAGTCAGGGCTAGGACATACCTTTGGACTATAGACCCTTTGGAATAATGAATTCTTGGACTATTGAAACTTCGGACTATTTTTCCTTCGGACTATCAGGCCTTTAAACTATCAGGCCTTCGGTCCAGTGAACCTTTAGACTTGGACTTTCGGATTATTGGTCCTTCAGACTATCGGTCCTTTAGACTAGTGAACCTTCAGAATAATGAACCTTTGGACTATTGTGCCTTCAGACTATTGGGCCTTCAGACTATTGTGCCCTCAGACTTTTGTGCCTTCAGACTATTGGGCCTTCAGACTATTGTGCCTTCAGACTATTGTGCCTTCAGACTATTGTGCCTTCAGACTATTGTGCCTTCAGACTATTGTGCCTTCAGACTATTGGGCCTTCAGACTATTGGGCCTTCAGACTATTGTGCCTTCCGACTATTGTGCCTTCAGACTATTGGGTCTTCAGACTATTGTGCCTTCAGACTATTGGGCCTTCAGACTAGTGGGCCTTCAGACTTGGGCCTTCAGACTATTGTGCCTTCAGACTATTGGGCCTTCAGACTTGGGCCTTCAGACTATTGTGTCTTCAGACTATTGTGCCTTCAGACTATTGGGCCTTCAGACTTGGGCCTTCAGACTATTGTGCCTTCAGACTATTGTGCCTTCAGTCTATTGTGCCTTCAGTCTATTGTGCCTTCAGTCTATTGTGCCTTCAGTCTATTGTGCCTTCAGACTATTGTGCCTTCAGACTATTGTGCCTTCAGACTATTGGGCTTTCAGACTATTGTGCCTTCAGACTATTGGGCCTTCAGACTATTGGGCCTTCAGACTATTGTGCCTTCAGACTACTGTGCCTTCAGACTATTGTGCCTTCAGACTATTGGGCCTTCAGACTATTGTGCCTTCAGACTATTGTGCCTTCAGACTAGTGAACCTTCAGAATAATGAACCTTCAGACTATTGTGCCTTCAGACTATTGTGCCTTCAGACTATTGTGCCTTCAGACTATTGTGCCTTCAGACTATTGTGCCTTCAGACTATTGTGCCTTCAGACTATTGTGCCTTTGGACTATTGGGCCTTCAGACTATTGTGCTTCAGACTATTGTGCCTTCGGTCTATTGTGCCTTCGGACTATTGTGCCTTCGGACTATTGTGCCTTCGGACTATTGTGCCTTCGGACTATTGGGCCTTCGGACTATTGGGCCTTCGGACTATTGTGCCTTCGGACTATTGGGCCTTCGGACTATTGGGCCTTCGGACTATTGTGCCTTCGGACTATTGGGCCTTCGGACTAGTGGGCCTTCGGACTATTGGGCCTTCGGACTATTGTGCCTTCGGACTATTGTGCCTTCAGACTATTGTGCCTTCAGTCTATTGTGCCTTCAGACTATTGTGCCTTCAGACTATTGTGCCTTCAGACTATTGTGCCTTCAGTCTATTGTGCCTTCAGACTATTGTGCCTTCAGACTATTGTGCCTTCAGACTATTGTGCCTTCAGTCTATTGTGCCTTCAGACTATTGTGCCTTCAGACTTGTGCCTTCAGACTATTGTGCCTTCAGTCTATTGTGCCTTCAGACTATTGTGCCTTCAGACTATTGTGCCTTCAGACTATTGTGCCTTCAGTCTATTGTGCCTTCAGACTATTGTGCCTTCAGACTATTGTGCCTTCAGTCTATTGTGTCTTCAGACTATTGTGCCTTCAGATTATTGGGCCTTCGGACTAGTAAACCTTCAGATTATTGAACCTTCGAGCTAGTGGACCTTTTCTTTCAAACTATTGAACCTTCGGACTCTCAGGCCTTCGGACCAGTGGGCTGACACGCTCTCTTCACCATTGTGTTTGTTTTGAAGTCCTCTTTCATATAAGATAAACTTGCTTGACCTCTGAACTAATCCTGTAAAGATTGCAATTGCATTGCGGCGGTTAAAGGCTGGATGCTTTAAAACGAACTTAGACTTAATGACACAAACTGAATTTTTGATCATAATATTCAAAAAACAAACGCATTCCATCCAGTCCATTGATTTGAATATCGGTGGGTCTGTAATTGTTTCATCATCATCCGTTAAAAATTTAGGTATCATGTTTGAACCTTGTATGAATATGAATTTCCAGATCTCTACAATATGTCGTACTATTAAATTGCATTTGCGTAATATTTCTAGAATCCGGTGGCACATTGATCAAAATACTTGTGCTCATGCAGTGCGATCTCTCGTCCTTTCTGGGCTGGATTATGACAACTCCCTGCTTGGTGGCATATCACACGAAAACCTTCAACGCTTGCAAAGACTTCAATATTGTGCAGCGCGCATGATTGTGTATGTTGATAGACGTAAGCGCTTCCCCTCTCTTGCGTGTTCTTCATTGGTTGCGCATCCAGCAGAGAATCAATTTCAAGATCATACTGCATGTGTACAACTGCAATAAAAAAGAATGCGCCTTCATACCTTCAAGATTTTCTGCATATTTATGAGCCAGGACGCGTTGGTCTAAGATCCAACAAGGATGTCACTCGCCTTGTGGTGCCAAGAACTAATGTGTCAGTGGGGACTGCGCCTTTTCTTTCCTAGGTCCACGTTTGTGGAATAATCTACCTATTGCAATCTGCCAGGCTCAAACTGTTTATACTTTTAAGAAGGCCCTTAAGACTCATCTTTTTCCAACTGATTAAATTTTAAGCTGTCTATGATATTTATTTTCTTGTTTTATCATCTTGCTTTTTTATTTTTATCAATTCTTTTATGCTTGTATATTGTCCTGCAATTCTTTTACTTTTTGTTCTTGTATATTAAGAGTTTGTCTATGTATTATCAATTTTATTGTAAAGTGCTTCGATCCACGGGAGAGGCGCTATATAAATAAATGCAATAATAATAATTACAACAATATTCAACTGCTGTTTGTGATCGTGCCCAAAAATGGTGTGTTTTCCCTATACTATCTTCACGAAGACAACTCATAATTCAACCATAATCTTACACAGATTTACGTTGCTTTTGTACTAGTGGCGCTAAATGTTCCTGAACAAGTGAGAAACCCCAAGGGTCATCGACCTCCTTATGTTAATCAATCTTTATCGAGATCACGGAATAGCCATTAGATATTGATTAATCATCTCTCTATCGCCTTCGTCGTGAATGTCCATTTTGAATTCTCTGTAGAACTGACTCAAATTAGCTGTAATGAATTTAGTGAGCAACATTGCTGATCTAATTTCTACATTCAAGGATGATATTTAAGGAGTATTCCCATGGAATTTCATGTTAATATATTTGATAGAGGACAATAAAAGAAACAGATCGGTGAAAAAACCAAGTTAATATCTTATTACTACAAGAAATTATTGAATTTTCAAGATTTTTCTTGTTTGCATAAAAGAGATTGTTGGTCTGAGTTTAAGTCATTATTATGATGTCATCACAGCACTTCCCGTACTATTTTTAAGTATGTATTTCTTTAAAAATTAATTTTGTATTTTCTAAATGATTGGGAACATTTTTTCTTCAAAAATTATTAAGAATAGCGTAGAATAAAATATAAAATAATGTGTTCCATTCTGTTCTTATAACTTATATTCCAATTACAAAAAAATGGGAATTAATTTTCAAAGAAATCTATAAACATTAGTACAGGAAGTGATGTGATTAATATTATAAGCATGCCTTCAACTCAGTGTAAAAGTCATGCGGGCAAGAAAAATCTTTAAAGTTCAATAACTTCTAGGAATGAGATTTCAACATGTTTTTCACCCAATTTTTTTTTATCAGCTGCAGATACATAACTAGAACATCAATGATGTAGTGGCTCAACATATTTTGGGGTGGTTACAATCCAGTACGAATCTTAATAGGCCTACTCCAACTTATTCGCTCAGTTTTTAGTTGGTGAGTAGTGTAGCCCCTCTAACATTGTCAGGATGGAGGCTAGGGTGGAGAGCTACATGGAATATTACACTTTAATAACAAAAACAGCAAACTCATATTAAATTCAAAACTTTAAATCATGTTTTTAACTTAAAATCTCAAAATCACAAACATATTCAACTTAACAGAATTATAAAACATTACTGCATTATAAAACCAAGTGAGCATTGCTGTATTATAAAACCAAATGAAAACATTACTGCATTATAAAACCAAGTAAAAACATTGCTGCATTATAAAACCAAGTGAACATTACTGCATTATAAAATTAAATGAAAACATTACTGCATTATAAAACCAGATGAAAACATTGCTGCATTATAAAACCAAGTGAAAACATTGCTGCATTAAAAAACCAAGTGAAAACATTGCTACATTATAAAACCAAGTAAAAACATTGCTGCATTATAAAACCAAGTAAAAACATTGCTGCATTATAAAACCAAGCGAAAACATTGCTGCATTATAAAACCAAGTGAAAACATTGCTGCATTATAAAACCAAGTGAAAACATTGCTGCATTATAAAACCAAGTGAAAACATTGCTGCATTATAAAACCAAGTGAAAACATTGCTGCATTATAAAACCAAGTGAAAACATTGCTACATTATAAAACTAAGTGAAAAGTTTAACAAAGGAAGAAAGTGAGGAATTGGCTGGGTCAGTGAAGGATAGTTCAACCACAAGTATGTTTCTTAATATAGTGAAGTACATTGTAAGAGGTATTATGATCCATAGGAGGTTTAAAATAAGCAATGAAGGAGATAATTTGCATGGTTTGCATGAATGAATAAGTATATTCACTTGGTTGGATATCTGGGAACTTTGTGACCTGATGTTATCAGACTGCATAGTAACCGCGCGCATTGGAGTGAAAACAGAAGTATATTCACTCGGTTGGATATCTGGGAACTTTGTGACCCGATGTTATCAGACTGCATAGTAACCACGCGCATTGGAGTGAAAACAGAAGTATATTCACTCGGCTGGATATCTGGGAACTTCGTGACCCGATGTTATCAGACTGCATAGTAACTGCGCACATTGGAGTAAAAACAGAAGTATATTCACTCGGTTAGATGTCTGGGAATTTGGTGACCCAATGTCATCAGACTGCATAGTAACTGCGCACATTGGACTGAAAACGAAGCGATCAGCTGTGTTTGTTTACATACCATATGTACAAGCACACAGTCAACACATACAGACTTGAAGATGTGTATTGCGCAAAGCTTTGTTTTCACTCCAGCTAATGATGTCATCACCCCGGGTGTGACGTGGCACCGACCAGGTAGGAGGCGTAAACACTAAATAATAATACTGCTAGGACATAAGCTGGTAAATAACTGTATGGTTAAGGGACATAACGGGAAAAAAGATAACGATGGGTTGTGAGGGGGAAAATATCTCTTCCAGGTTTTTAATTTCAGTGGGCTTGGCTTGTTAGGAAAGGAATCCATGTTTGATGCTTACATGCCAAAAAATGTCTTTTTAAACCTACCCTCACCTGACACCTAAGTTAATCCTGAAAACTCTGGTATGACAATTTCCAACCTAACTTCCTGTTCAGTGTCTTATGTTTCTAATCTAAACAATGCTTGTTTATCTGCCATTCCCATGCACGCCAAAGTCAAGTAGCCCATGGTTATTTATGTGTATAAGATTACAGAAAGCCAGTGATGAGTAATCAGGGCACTTGTGATTGAAATCACTCATTCGTATTAGGTGTCTTAGTGGGAGAAATTTGTTTGCAAACTGGTGTTAAAGATATGTGTGTATCATATGCTTAAGGTGATGTGTGCGTTAACTGTGAATGATTAAAGGACCATTTCTCCTAAGGAAATATATTGTTTCATGTATTTGAAGGAGGGGGGGGGGGAGTGCAAGCAGCAGCTTTGAAGTAACATTTGAATATGTGATGCTAGAACATCAATGATGTAGTAGCTCCATATATATTTTGGGGGTTGGGTATTCTGTTGGTTGGTGCCATATCACTTCCGGGAGATGACGTCATTTGCTAGAGTGAAAACAAAGCTTTGCACGTGCGCAAGTCTGTATGTGTTTACTGTGTGCTGTACGTATGGCATATATAAACAAACACAGCTGATCGCTTTGTTTTTACTCCATGCGCACGGTTACTATGCGGTCAGATGACCTCAGTTCACGACGTTTCTGGATATCCAACCAAGTGTATAAGACTGTTTTTGTTGGTTGTGAGTTACATGATAACGATTCACTATGCATTTCTATGTGTAAAACACTGCACTGCTTCTTCAGAGCCGACACCATTTACTTCTAAGTGAAAATTCATACACCATCCTGATATTACAAAACCTATTCACAACAGAACAGTTTCGTCTGAGAAAACATTTAACATATTTATTACAGTTTACAAAGCCAAATTCCTGAGGAAATGAGCTTTTTCCCACACTTTGCTATTTGGTTGTTCACTCAAGGAGGTACCTCCTTGGTTCACTGCTTCAGAAATGGAATAGTAGTTAGATATCAGTGCGTAATTCACACATGCGGGAGAAATCCGTTCCCTGTCGCATGAGCGTATATATATATATGCTTAATTGCGCAAGCATTCTAAGCATATATATATGCTTAATTGCGCAAGCATTCTAAGCATATATATATGCTTAATTGCGCAAGCATTCTAAGCATATATATATGCTTAATTGCGCAAGCATTCTAAGCATAGTCATAAACAAATGCCTGAGGAAGGACGCACGCCATCGCGTTGTACGGTCCTCGATGTTGGTGCCCCTGGTAAAATGACATGCTTTGTAATTGTGTCAAATAAATACTAAATGTATGTAATAACCTCTATGTGTTATGTAATATTTGTGAGTGAGTTGATTTCAATTTGTTTTCAACTTCAGGAATGACCTATAAGAATAATTTCATACAAGTTTTAATAAAGGGCGCCTCCTGACCAGTCCGCCTACAACTTTCAAAGCTAGGGCACCTCCTGTCCCTGTCCGCACAATTTCAAAAAGGCACCTTGGCTACTCTAGGGCAGGTGCAGTGCCCTTCCCCTCCTCCTGTCCCTTGCCGCCGTGGTTCCGACATCACTGCAGAGGCTAAAATCCCCACGGGCCCCCAGGACTCGTAGTTGTCCCACTGCCTATTGGAGCTTTAATATCGTTTGAAGATATAAAAACTGTATTTCAAGTAAATAATTTAAGCCTCAACAGCAATATAACGCCACTTTTATTAACAATGTTTGCTGTTGTGGGAATTGAATTCATAAAAAGACCTACTAACAACAAAATACTGTTGTATAAAACCATTGCTGGCACCACTGATATTTTCCTCATATTACTAATATTATCGCAATTGATGAATCACAATTCTGAATTGGGGTGTGGTCCATCAACTAAAATCCATACTCGCAATTTTGATAGCTGCAGTAGTGATTATTCAATGAAAATATGGTAAAAATGGACCAGCAGTACGAAATTGACAAAATAAAACAATATTTCCTGGGACCTGCACTATACAAACATAAAAAAAGGCACTTGTTTGGAGTGGGGAGGGGGCATGCATATATTTATATATATATATATACATATATATATATATGTATATATATATATATATATATATATATATAATCTATCTATCTATCTATCTATCTATCTATCTATCTATCTATCTATCTACCTATCTCTCTCTCTCTCTCTCTCCCTATCTATCTATGTATCTATCTATCTATCTATATAGATATATATGTATATATATATATATATATATATATATATCTATATATATATATATATATCTATATATTATATATAGATATCACATATCACTTTGGATATGAGAATAACGTTCAAAAACTGGTTTAGCTGCTCAGATATTAAAGGAGCACTAGACCGAATACTGAGGGCGCTCAGTTTTGCAAATTTCACAGATATATTATCCACAACAGATCGATAAACTTCATGTCTCCATAGCCCACAGGCAACATGAGGGCAAAGATCATGATTATGAATATTCATAATCACCAGACAATTGCTATACCGTTGCATGCTAGATAAGCATTGATTTTGGGGGACCCTTAAAAAAAAAAACCTCACCTATCGGTTTAGTGCTCCTTTAATACTCTTTCAACCAATATAGAAAATACTTTAAAGATAATTAGAAGGTGGCAATGCAATCCATAAACATTGCGCCAATTGTGGCTTGTTGTAACACCTGGGGGCTTCTATTTTACTCAATTAAGATATTGTTTGCGGAATATATTTTTTTCAACTGTGAATTGTGTATGAACACTCGGGTTTAATTGGCATTTGTTCAAAGTGGATGTTTCATTATCCTCTCATTTTTTACATTTTCAATTTCACAGAGTGGATTTTTAAGGACGGACTTCGGAATATTCTTGTTTGTAATTATCCAAATTAGAGATGCTTTGTGAGGCATCATGCCCATGTATGATAGAAGGGTATCAAAGTAACAACATGGGAATGAGGTTACTCAAAGAAGATTTATTCAAATCTCTTGTACAAACCTCTAGCTTGATCCAAAAAGGAGTAGGGTATCTCTGATCGAAAGAGGCATTTATAAGGCATCAAGGGCACTTTTAGGGCATGCAAGCTTGGGGCAACCTGAAATATAAATAAGAGGATCGAGTAACCATTCTAACATAGTGTTTCTGTGTATTTTTATATTAGGGAACTGTAATCGGCATGAAAAGAATAAGTCCAAATAGCTTTCAAAAGTATGCTTTTGTGAACAAAATATCGGTGTTTAGTGAAATTAGGCAGGGTGGAGGCAATGAGGGGCAGGGTGGAGGCAATGAGGGGCAGGGTGGAGGCAATGAGGGGCAGGTGGAGGCAATGAGGGGCAGGGTGGAGGCAATGAGGGGCAGGGTGGAGGCAATGAGGGGCAGGGTGGAGGCAATGAGGGGCAGGGTGGAGGCAATGAGGGGCAGGGTGGAGGCAATGAGGGCAGGGTGGAGGCAATGAGGGGCAGGGTGGAGGCAATGAGGGGCAGGGTGGAGGCAATGAGGGGCAGGGTGGAGGCAATGAGGGGCAGGGTGGAGGCAATGAGGGGCTGGGTGGAGGCAATGAGGGGCAGGGTGGAGGCAATGAGGAGTAGGGTGTAGGCAATGAGGGGTAGGGTGGAGTCAATGAGGGCAGGGTGGAGGCAATGAGGAGCAGGGTGGAGGCAATGAGGGGCAGGGTGGAGGCAATGAGGGGCAGGGGTGAAGGCAATGAGGGGTTGGGTGGAGGCAATGAGGGGCAGGGTGGAGGCAATGAGGGGCAGGGTGGAGGCAATGAGGGGCAGGGTGGAGGCAATGAGGGGCAGGGTGGAGGCAATGAGGGGCAGGGTGGAGGCAATGAGGGGCAGGGTGGAGGCAATGAGGGGCAGGGTGGAGGCAATGAGGGGCAGGGTGGAGGCAATGAGGGGCAGGGTGGAGGCAATGAGGGGCAGGGTGGAGGCAATGAGGGCAGGTGGAGGCAATGAGGGGCAGGGTGGAGGCAATGTGGGGCAGGGTGGAGGCAATGAGGGCAGGGTGGAGGCAATGAGGGGCAGGGTGGAGGCAATGAGGGGCAGGGTGGAGGCAATGAGGGGCAGGTGGAGGCAATGAGGGGCAGGGTGGAGGCAATGAGGGGCAGGGTGGAGGCAATGAGGGGCAGGGTGGAGGCAATGAGGGGCAGGGTGGAGGCAATGAGGGGCAGGGTGGAGGCAATGAGGGGCAGGGTGGAGGCAATGAGGGGCAGGGTGGAGGCAATGAGGGCAGGGTGGAGGCAATGAGGGGCAGGGTGGAGGCAATGAGGGGCAGGTGGAGGCAATGAGGGGCAGGGTGGAGGCAATGAGGGGCAGGGTGGAGGCAATGAGGGGCAGGGTGGAGGCAATGAGGGGCAGGGTGGAGGCAATGAGGGCAGGGTGGAGGCAATGAGGGGCAGGGTGGAGGCAATGAGGGGCAGGGTGGAGGCAATGAGGGGCAGGGTGGAGGCAATGAGGGGCAGGGTGGAGGCAATGAGGGGCAGGGTGGAGGCAATGAGGGGCAGGGTGGAGGCAATGAGGGGCAGGGTGGAGGCAATGAGGGGCAGGGTGGAGGCAATGAGGGGCTGGGTGGAGGCAATGAGGGGCAGGGTGGAGGCAATGAGGAGCAGCTAGGGTGGAGTACCCCTCTGAGAGGTAAAGCAAAACTTGGGGGCCTGCTTGTTGGATTGTGTAGAAGTGACTGGTTTAAATTAAGACGAGGTGGCAAGTCCCTAGCTCTTAATTAGTACAAATTCAATCAAAAATCTTACGGCTTAATTATCACGCTGGACACTTTCACGTTAAACTTGGTTTCAGTAAATGATATCTCATTAAGCATAATTAGCATAATTAGTAATTAGTGCATGCTTGACATATGTATGAGTTCCTAGATTGGACCGCAACCATTTATATTTAAATACATTTATAATTATTATTTTTCTTTCACGTTAAACTTATATGACAAAATGAACAACATTTTTTTTTTTTTTTTAATCTGTATTAAAAGAAAGTTCTGAACTGTAAAAAAAGACTGCCATTTAGACAATTTGCGATAAGTTTTTAGGTCATAAGTAATTTTATCCCCCCTGCGACCTCCAAATCCAAAAGGCTGGCTACACCGCCAGACATCACAGTTATGTATCTTTCATGTAAAACTGTACCTATGAATATATTAGTGTTGCAGTAAATGATATCTCATTAAGCATAATTAGCATAATTAGCATGCTTAACATATATATGAGTTCCTAGATTAGACGTCAACCATTTATATTTAAATACATTTATAATCCTCTGGCAAGGAATTGATCGCTTGATCTCTTTGAAATTTAATGGACGCTACGAGGAAGTATTTGCTACCTTTCACTCCGACCTTCAATCTTTTTGTAATTTAGAAGAGTGGATCACAGCTTTTGTAAGCGATGGTTGAATGAAATTACAAGGTAAGTGGCCGAACGTGTTTATCTCTAGGAAAGAAGATATAATAAACTAAACAAAATGCCAAGCAAGTGTTTGACACTTTTGTTGATTAAGGTGATAATCAGCTTGAAAGTTCTGCGTCAGAATTTCGTAGAAATATATAGCTGAATTTAAGACTGAGCTATAAATCATTCGTTGCAATTCTCTGTCCAAATTTTCAAACAGTCCGGTTCGTAGTCTTGATTGTGGAATTATAAGTATTTTTGGTCTCTAGACCAGTGGCAGCACCAGGATTTTGGTCATGGGAGGACAGGAGTGAAAGGGGGAAGGAAGGGGGGGGGGGAATTAGTTTCATGGGAGGAAATATAATGAACAGAATATGTCACTGGCAAGCTAAGGGCAAATTGGTCTCATGGGGGCAAAATCATATAAATCAGACAAAATATGTCACTTGACAAATTTTTCGTAGCACTGCCCCTGCTCCGTATTCTGAATCAGGAGATCCTCCACAGAAGTGTCCCACAATGCATCTATGCATTTATATTTGAATTGTTATAGCTTAGGAAACGTAATTAACCACTCCGTTTTTCAAACTTTACATCTGAAATTAAGATAATTGCAAATACCGTATTTGACGTAAGAATCTTCTGTAGTGCTTAGAAAAATAAATTTACACGGCTGTTTAGGTCCCAATTTTTTTCCTTATAGCATAACATAGCAAGGTTTAATGTCCTGAAAGCATCCAGTGCTGGACATTATATCAAGACGGCCACAGCCTTTGATAATCATTTGTGAACTCACTGGTTGCAGACCAACCGGGATTCGAACCCGGGACGTGCGGGTGAGAGTACAAAGCACTAACCACTACACCACAGAGGTCTTCCTAAATAAGCGTCCATGTTCCGTGACAGCGTACAGTGTGCTATTCAAGCTAGATTGTGTGAACTGGTTGTATATTAGCCCCACAAAACATAGTGAGCCTTTGACGCAAAATAAGCAACTAATGTAGCAAATATATTTACAATCTTCAAATCAATCAAGTAAATATTGTTATAGTGTTTGGTGGGCACTAATTATTAGAGCAGGGGCGTTATTTACCGAAAACAAGAGATTATAATATTTCTGTTTGTCGAATACGGTAGGTTGTAATATTTCTGTTCGCCAAATACGGTAGATTATAACATTTCTCTTCGTCGAATATGGTAGATTATAACATTTCTATTTGTCGAATATAGTAGATTCTAATATTTCTGTTCATCGAATTCGGTAGATTATAATATTTATGTTCGTCGAATACAGCTCATAATATTTCTGTTCGTCGAATACAGTAGATTATAATATTTCTGTTTGTGGAATATGGTATATTATAATATTTCTGTTCGTAGAATACGGCAGATTAGATGTTTTTGTTTGTGGAATACGGTAGATTAGAATATTTCTGTTCGTCGAATTCGGTAGATTATAATATTTCTGTTCGTCGAATATAGTAGATTATAATATTTCTGTTGGTCGAATACGGTAGATTATAATATTTCTGCTTGTTGAATACAGCACATGATATTTCTGTTCGTGGAATACAGTAGATTATAATATTTCTGTTTATGGAATATGGTATATTATAATATTTCTGTTCGTTGGATACGGTAGATTAGAATATTTCTGTTCGTCGAATACGTTAGATTAGAATATTTCTGTTCGTAGAATACGGCAGATTAGAATGATTCTGTTTGTTGAATACAGCACATAATATTTCGGTTGATCGAATACAGTAGATTATAATATTTATGTTTGTGGAATATGGTATATTATAATATTTCTGTTCGTTGAATACGGCAGATTGGATATTTCTGTTTGTGGAATACGGTAGATTAGAATATTTCTGTTCGTCGAATACGGTAGATTAGAATATTTCTATTCGTCGAATATGGCAGATTAGAATAATTCTGTTTGTTGAATACAGCACATAATATTTCGGTTGATCGAATACAGTAGATTATAATATTTATGTTTGTGGAATATGGTATGTTATAATATTTCTGTTCGTAGAATACGGTAGATTATAATATTTCTGTCAACGAATACTAGATTATGATATTTCTATTAAATCGTATACAGTAGATTATAATATTTCTGTTCATCGAATACTGTAGATTATAATATTTTTGTTCGTTGAATACCGTAGATTGTGATTTTTTTGTTCATCGAATACAGTAGATTATTATATTTCTGTTCGTTGAATACAGTAGATTATAATATTTCTGTTCGTCGAATACGGTAAATTATAATATTTCTGTTAGTCAAATACGGTAGATTATAATATTTCTGTTCATCGAATACAGTAGATTATAAAAAAATTGTGCGCTTTTAGGTTTAACTTTTTCATTTTTGAGCAATCTTGAATTAGTTAGTGTGAATTTGTATTTTGAGCAATCTTGAATTAGTAAGTGTGAATTTGTATTTAGACCGTTGGTCAGTCTGGGAGCAATCTTGAATTAGTAAGTGTGAATTTGTATTTAGACCGTTGGTCAGTCTGGGAGCAATCTTGAATTAGTAAGTGTGAATTTGTATTTAGACCGTTGGTCAGTCTGGGAGCAATCTTGAATTAGTAAGTGTGAATTTGTAAGTTTAGTTGAATTTGTATTTAATTTGTATTTAGACCGTTGGTCAGTCTGGGAGCAATCTTGAATTAGTAAGTGTGAATTTGTATTTAGACCGTTGGTCAGTCTGGGAGCAATCTTGAATTAGTATGTGTGAATTTGTATTTAGACTGTTGGTCAGTCCGGTGTCATCAAACTCTTTGAAAAGCATTTTAAAGTTTGGTATTACAGAAGTATATAGCTTGCATAAGTTGCATTATCGTAAATGTTTGGAGTTAAATCTGACTTTTTATTGTATAATTTTGTAAATTTTGAAATAAAAGATCAAAGCGAGTGCATATCTTAATCTTCTGAGCAGAGGACAGGGAATGTCTAAGACCCTGCCCCCCCATTCCCCCATTTCACCAATTACTTAACCAATTTTACCTTCCATATTGGTAACCCTGCTTTAGGGGAGACCGCCAGAAAAAATGATAACTCCCTCACAAGTATAAAAAATCCCATTTCTTTGTAGCATGCCACCTCTCTCAGTTGGACAGGTTATTGATTTTCTGTCTGAAACAGTTTTTTGAGTCTTAATCCAAGAAAGGAGTTCGAGATTCTCATGTTTCCATGACAACACAAGATGCAGGAATGAACAACTTCACACAATGCAATCGGATTATATTAGAAAGTTCTTGACATTCAAAGTTGCTTGGCATGTATTGATTATGAATCTCTCCGGGATTTACGACTGCTTGTTCTAATAATGAGAGGTTGAAATGCTGAACTAGGCGGGAATGGTTTCTGTCATAAGATAACAGGAGTTGTAGCCAAGTCCCAATTGTAACAAATTGAAATCCCATTTATTTCCTCAGTTACTTGTTTTTTTCTCACCTTCAGTTCCTTTCATCATCTGTATATTTATCTTTTGGCACTGTCCTCTTAATGGAATGGCGCAGTGTAAAAGCCTATTGTATGTATTTAGGTATGCGTGTATGTATGTATGTGTATGTATGTATATGTATGTATGTATGCATGTATGTATGTATGTATGTGTATGTATGTACAGTATGTATGTGTGTATGTACAGTATGTATGTATGCATGCATGTATGTATGTGTATGTATATATGTATGTGTGTGTATGTATGTAAGTCAAGTCAACAAATAATTTATTTGCAAGTCAGGTCACAAGTCATTTCTCTGCAAGTCAAGTCACAAGTCATTTTTTCTTTGGCATATATGTTGATGTTGAATCTCTCTGTCATGTAGACCAGCTTATAGTTTGTTGTTCTAATGAGAGGTTGAAATGCTGAACGTACATGAGTTGGTTAATGTCTGTAGTTTCCTCTTATGTAGTAAATGAAGATAACAGAGTTGTAACCAAGTCATATTTTTTATGTGACAAGTTAAGTCACATTTGTTGTCAAGTCAAGTTTTAAGTCTATTTTATTTGCAAGTCACAAGTTATTTGTTTGCAAGTCAAGTCAAGCCACAAGTCATTCGTTTGCTAGTCGAGTCACAAGTCATTTGTTGTCAAGTCACAAGTCATTTGTTTTTGCATTCGTTTGCTAGTCGAGTCACAAGTCATTTGTTGTCAAGTCATTTGTTTGCAAGTCGTCATAAGTCATTTCTTGCAGTTAAGTCAAGTCAAGTCATTTGTTTGCAAATCAAGTCAATTCAAAAATCAAACAAGAGGGCCTCAATTCCAAGACAGTGTCTCGAGTCAACAACCCTCACTGGAAGATAAATGTTAAACAGTTTGGTTCACGCTCCCAATTGGGAGATTGCCCATTCGGGAGATTTCTTGTCATCATAACCCACAGTACATCTTTCCAAATTCAAATCTTACCAAAGAAATACATAACAGTACAAAAGGTTAAAGCCAAAGGTAGGAATAATGCATGCAAAATATTATTATTTTATTGGTGCAACAGTACAATATAATTATTTTCTCCAGCGCAAGTTTGATATTTCACCAGGGAATTTTGAAGTAATCTTTAAAAATTCATTTCAATAGTTCCTGAAAAGAGGATTTTAAAACTTTAGTCACCAGCAAAAGCTCGATTATACCATGGAGCTATTAACTGAGAGAATAGCTCCATGATTATACAAAAAAATGTTCCAGAAATATTAATTTCAGTGTCATTTTCAAACTATACAACTATAGAATAATAGAATATGAAAAGCAAAAAAAATAATTTATGGCTGAAATTTTGAACAGTTAAAATTATGGTGCACATGTTAATCGGGAGATCTCCTGATCGGTAGATCTTCCGATCGGGAGCGTGGACTGGAATTTGGATTGGGTTCAGATCTTCTACCAGTTGCTTTGGGTGAGAGGGAGAATAGGGATATTGTCCCCAACAAGAAAATCTGCCTCTTTCTAAATAAAAGTGAATTACAAGGAAAGGGAGGGGGGTGGGAGGGGGGGACAAGAGCTAAGTCACAAACTCTAAAGATGAGTTTTGAGAAGTGGAAGCTGCCACAGACGCTATAGTTTCATTTTACACAAACCCAAAATGACCTCAAACTTCACCATCTCCTCGGTGGAATAAGATTTTGAACAAATTCATCACCATTTTGTTGCATTCATTATACCCTTTCACATGAACATTTTTGACCCATGGGCAACTAGTCATAGGGGTAAGGTGGTGCCTCCCCTTCCCCGTCCTGCTCTCCCCTCCCCCTAGATTTGATAATCATTGTTTTTTGTATTGAATTTTATGTATAACCAAAGAAAATATTAAACACCCTCCCCCTCCCCCTCCCCCTTCTCCATCATCTTTGCCCTGTTCTCAAAACTAAAATCTCTACTGCAGCAAGTTTGACCATTAAACTTACATCCATTTAAAATTGCTGGCAGTAAGTACCTTGCTTAAAGCTGGCACTAACCAATTTAACTCCCTTTCCACCATATTGCAGATTTTGATCAATTAGAGCAACAATTTGAAAATTGCAGTGAGAAATGTGCAGACTGAAGTATGCTATTGAGCCACATGCAGTGTGTTAAAGTTAGTTTGATATGTTATCTACTTGAAACCAACAAAATATTGAAATAACATTTAAGAAAACATTTCAATTATAATATCTATTTATAACTCTTGTTACCCAAGTAAGAAAAGATGGAGATATGTTTTGCCTCAGCGCAAAAAATATTGAAGTCTTCTACAATTTCCCCAGGGCTCTTTTATTTTGGTTGGAATTGTGGAATAATGACATATTGGCAAAAAAATAATTGCTCTGTCACTTTTAGCAATCACTTAGTAAGTGAGAGACCTTCAAATTAATTTTATTACTAGCATAACATCTTGTATATTTTAAGTACAAGTGATTCATGATTTTAAGGAGAGTTTTTGACAATTTTAATACCTGGGAGTTAAGTTGAATATTTCTGGAATTCAGTTTTTATACAATATTTTTTTCATCAATTGATGTTAATATATGATCGATGATTTTAAGAAGATTGATGTGTTTGGAAATTTTAAACCTGGCTATTAAAATTTCTGGAAATCAGTTTACATATGCAAAACATTTTTCTACTAGTTCATTGTGAGAAAACTTTCAAAATGATGACTTTTTTGGAAAGGGGTTTTTACTTTTTTCTTTTTTTTTCTTACTGTAACAAGTGCTGCAATAAGACTTTGTATTTGCATAACTCTTATTTATGAAACTGCTATCTTTATTACAAGTTCAGTGACTTTGTTGAGTCATAGCTCCGGTGATATTTCATCAATTACAACAACTAAAGTTGTCAAAGTTTGATGAATATGCATTGCAATATGTGTGTTAAAATCATTCTGATTGGACAATGTATGTTATATGTAAATTCGCCAACAAATTACAAACGGTCTTCTAAGCTCAAGCTCATTAAGACCTTAAAATTATTCACAAAAATGGATGTAATCTGCATTTCAATATACAGCCGAGTTGTGTGCACGTTGTGTTGTGTGCACATTGTGTTGTGTGCACGTTGTGTTGTGTGCACATTGTGTTGTGTGCACGTTGTGTTGTGTGCACATTGTGTTGTGTGCACGTTGTGTTGTGTTGTGTGCACGTTATGTTGTGTGCACATTGTGTTGTGTGCACGTTGTGTTGTGTGGATTATGTGCGCTGTACTGGAAATTGTGTGTGATGCTCAAAAATGCTGTAAAGGTTCCCATATGGGGCTGAAGGTCCCTTTGCCGCATTATCCTCCCTAGCAAATCCAAACATGGGTGTTAAAACCTTTCAAAAACTATCTATCAAATAACTTTTCATGCCCTTACAGAAATATCAGATTGTAGTATGCTTGATGTAAGCTTGCAGCATGCTTGCTCAAGCTTGCAACACGCTTGCAGCATGCTTGTGCAAGCTAAAAGCATGCTTTCGCAAGCTTGATTGCTAGCAAAAACTTTCTGCAAGCTAGCAAACCTCGCTGGAAGCTTGCGCAGGCTAACAGTTTATTCTATCTAATACAATGTACTGTTAGTTTGTGCAAGCTTGAAACATGCTTATGAAGCTTGCAGCATGCTTATGAAGCTTGCGGCATGCTTATACAATCTTTCTGCAAGCTAGCAAAATCTTTGTGCAAGCTTGCGCATACTAACAGATAGTAATTATGCTAGCTTGATTGCTCAAGGTAATGTTAGTTTGTGCAAGCTTGCAGCATACTTTTGCAAGCTTGTCGCAAGCGTGCTGCAAGCTAATATTTCTGTAATTGTTGCCCCTGTGGTACACTTTTGATGAGTTAAGGACAATGCTGACTATTCTTGTCTGATTTCATATACCATCTACACCATTTTGTTTTTCTATAATCCTGTAACTTCAGATAAACATGCCTGACTACTTTGGCAGCTCACTTTAAGTTGAATGATTTGAAGCTCCCGAAAGTTATCGTTTCAACAACTGATCCCCTAACAAAATGATTACAATTCGTGACAAATGCCAACCTGATACTCATAGTAAGTGTTATTGTTGAAAGGTCTTTGGCACATTCAGTTAACAGCAGCAATATAACAATCAAGTATATCGTTATAGAATTCAAAGTTTATACGTTGTAATCTGGTTGCCCTTTTTGTTGTCACTCCTGTGTATGTAAGGAGTCCATTTTTATTTTCTGAGAGGCCCCTATTTTGTTTGAATGTAAATTAATTCATTCCTGATGCTATTGCAAAAGCTTTGTAAACTTAAACCTGAATGATAACAAAGTTATAAAAAGGTCTGCCTACAGCCGACTTTTATAGTTTCCGGCGTTTAGTAGAGTTTAAAGCAATTAAGGAAAATAAATTTTATCAATTCAATCATTTTGAAAATTATACTGCTTTATAGAGCTCACCATTTAGGTCACGTGATGCATGCCTTATTCGAGAATTCAGTCAGCCCAAATGCATGAGCTTCTAGTAATTAACTTTGAATTCAGTGATCTGCCTGCATGCTGCAAGCTTGTTATAGCTGCAAATAAGCTCATTTCTGTTTTGCAAGCTTGTAAGTTTTAATAGCAAGCTTACGGTGAGCCAGGGGTCAATCAGATCATTCATTCCTCCCCACCAATAGCTCCCCAAAAGGTAAAAGGGTCCAATTTTGCTTGAATCCTGAATTTTTGTTAAAACCACGAACCAGGAAAGGTCCTAAATTTTTGTTAAAAAGGTCCAAAAGATTTGCTATGTTGAAATCTTTCCCTTTCTTAAAAGGTCCTGAAATTTTGTTTAATAAGTCCAGAAATGTTGCTAAATTGTTCCAGATTCACCCCTCCCCCACCTTACCCCTCCTTACCTTCTCCTTCAACGACTCTACAAGAAATGAAAAGGACCCAAAATGTGCTTAAAAGGTCCTGAAATTTTGTGATAAAAAAGGTTCAACATTTTACTATGTTGATATCTTTATTCCTTTATTAAAATGTCTTGAAATTTTGTTTAAAAAGTCTAGAAATTTTGCTAAAAATGTCCAGAAATTTTTGCTTAAAAGGTCCAGAAATTTGAGGTCTAGATTGTTGAGGTGTGGTCTTTTATTTTTGCTGTTCAATCAAATTTAGCCTCAGAACAGTTCAAAGACCAGCTCCTGTTTTAACAATTTTTGAGAAAAAAAATGACCCCCCCATCAGTAATTTGTTTCATTCTACGAGCCAATGAATTCAAAAGCCTGGCAACACCCTCCCTGCTTAAACCAAACTTACTATTCCTGTAAAGGAATGGTATTCCCACAAATTGTCATTTATATGATAGAGTGAGCCTACTATTTAAGAAACAAATTGGAAAAACCATGTTGATATCTTATTCAATTTTAGAGCTATTATGTTTCAAGATTTTCCCCGTGTGTTGAAAAGTGACCTGTGCAAAGGGCATTGGAATCGGAGGGCTGGGGGGCTCAAAATGTGAGGGGAGAAAGCATACTGCAACCCACATGTACTTTTCAGGGAAGAAAATCCTTTATTGGGCTTAATTGTACCCTCTGTAAAATATATAAACCTTTTCACCGCTATAAATTATAATACCTTGGTCCAGATCTGGGGTCCGATTTTAGTTTCTCCAATAAGAATCATTTGAAATGACCACACTTTCCACAAACCTGAAAATAAATGGGACAAAAATGAGGCGTTTTAATGAGGATGGGGTTGAGGTTCATAGTAAATAAAATTTCATCCCCCTCCCCCCCCTTCCCCTCAGAAATGTGCAGTATAGCTTGTGATGTCATACCTGTAGATCCAAGACAAGTTGTTATGTATTTCTGTAAAATAATGTTTTTCACTTATTTAGAATGTAAAGTACGTGAGCAGATGAAAGGTGTACCTCTAAAGTCCATGTTATCCTACATCTCAATAAATAAACCAGGGAGGTTTCCAATGATTTAGAAAGTGCCGACACAAGGATTTTGATGTGGGGAAGGGGACAATTCAGGAGCAGTTTATGTCTCATATGGCTGGAGCGACCTACAGATCGGAAATAATATTGCCAACCAAAAGTGAGTGCAAAGTCAAAAGTGGGTTGGGCATGTATTGATTATGAATCTCTCTAGGATTTACGACTGCTTGTTCTAATAATGAGAGGTTGAAATGCTGAAGCTAGGTGGGAATGGTTTCTGTCAAAACTCAAATCCTGCCTATGAGCGCACTGGCGAAATCCTTGAAATGTTATGAGAGGGTGGGGGAAAAACCACAAATTCTTGTAAAGATGCAAAAAATTGTCATACAAAAGATACAACTTCTGAAAAAGTGGGGAATTCCCCTTTGCTGCACTGCCCCCCCCTTCCTTCTCTCAAAACTCAAATCCTGCCTATGAACACACTGGCGAAATCCTTGAAATTGTTAAAACTTCTGAACTGAATAAAGATATCAACATGGTTTTTACATAAGTGTTTTGTTTCTGTAATAGTCCTCTATCTTATTCAGATTGTAATCTATAGAATGTTTATGCTTCTGGAAGTTCTCACTTGAGCAAGTGATGTCATTGATATCTTGATGCTCAACTATACATAACATAAGCAGAGAAGTTATTCATCCTCTCCAGCAGATCCTCCAAAATATCAATGCAGGATAAAGTTTCTGAGAATGCTACATCTCGTTTGCTTTTTCTGACTCTGCGGAATGTTTTATTGGTCTGTGGAGAGCTCAAAATTATTTGCTAAACGAAGATGTCATTTACAAATTCTTTGAAACTTTATTTGTGGTGGAAGATGACTGTTTTCATAAGAAATGTGTGACATTGCAGGATGAGGCCAGGTGTGATGTTAAGATTGCCAACAAGGATGCATGTGTCATCCTCATGTCCTGGGGACCCATGTCTGTCCTGGGACTTTGTGGTATCTCCCATTGCAATCTTCAGTCAAACCTGGTTATACTTTTAAGTGGAGCATCTGCATCTTTTCCTACTGATTAAGTTTTATGCTGTCTATAATATTCAATTTCTTTGTTTTATTTATCTGGTTTATATTTAATTTTTCATAAATTCTTTTAAAATATTGAACCTGCAAATGTTTTTAATTTTTTTTTTTTTTTTTTTGATATTGTATATTTAAAGTTTGTCTATGTATCAATTTTATTGAAAGGACAGATCAAGGTAATAAATGACTTCAACACCGATAATAAATCACTGAGGCCAGGTGTGATATTATTTTGTTCTTTAGGGGACTTGTGAACCCTCTATGATCAGTTGGTTTCTTTGTAAGGCCCTTTGAGAGGAATGTGCCTTGTTAGTGATATATAAGCTTGTTGCAATATTATTATTATTATTATTATTATTATTATTATTATTATTATTATTATTATTATTGTTATTGTTGTTGTTGTTGTTGTTATTATTATTATTATTATTATTATTATTATTATTATCATTATTAATATTATTATTGTTGTTGTTGTTGTTGTTATTTGTTGTTGGTGGTTGGTTGGTTGGTGGTGGTTGGTGGTGGTTGGTTATTATTTATTTATTATTATTATTATTATTATTTAGTTATTATTATTTATTATTATTTATTTATTTTATCATTTATTTTTGTTTATTATTTAATATTATTATTGTTATTGTTATTAGTATTATTAATATTATTATTGTAATTTGATTGCACCAAGCTCATACAACTTGCAGCAAGCTTATAATTCTTGATAGCAAGCTTTTACTTGTTTGCAGCTACCTAAATTACTGCTTTCTAGGAGCTTTGACTTGATCGCAGCTTGCCATCCATCCCATCACTTTGAAAAATGGGGTAAAATCACTGGATATTAAACTTTGGTAAAAAGATATGTAAAAGGCCCGAAATTTATGAAAAAGCAAACAAAAATTGCCAGAATACAAGATTCTTATTGAGACAAACATCTCCTGTCCCCTCAAAATTGTGTCCCCCCTCCCCTCTCCCTGTCCCGTACATCATCATTTTTCTGTTTGACTCATCTAATAGACCCAATCATATAAAGCAAGAAATTTGTTTGAATAAACAATTCAATAGCATAAAAGAGACTTAGAATCTTGAGTATGTGACATCAAAAACGATCATTTCTACAAAATCTGCTTGAACTTTTAAACTTTGTCTTTTCTTTTAAAGAGGTTTCTGTAATTTCTTTACCATATTGGTTCTTGTATAAACTTGTATCATAAAAGATCAACTTACAAGGCAGCTAGCCTTAATTACCATTCATAAGTAGCGTTTGTCCCAAATACTTGCCTCGTAGTGCTTTAGTGGCATATTCTAGCTTGTAGCCGACACTTTTTATTTCACATCGTCTGTTTACTAATCACTTTTTTTTTTAAACACAGGATGTATGTTGACCTGGGACTCACTTGAGGCTGCCCTGGGACTAACTTAACAGCTGATACTGAATTGAGGTTGACCTAATTATATAATCAAAACACAGGGCGTATGCTGACCTGGGATGCACTTGAGGCTGCCCTGGGACTAACTTAATAACTGATACTGAATTGAAGTTGACCTGATTATATAATCAGAATGGCTAAATATAGATTAGATGTGTAAATTCCTTCTTTTATAATTTCAGACCTTTTTTCCTGCATCAAACAAAGACTGGTATCAGTTAACTTTCATAACAGTTAACTAAAGCATAAAGTTTTCAAAAAGTTTAATTATATATACAATATGAAATATCTAAGATATCCCGGGAGGGGGCCCTGGGGAGGGAATGAGGTAGGGGAGGGGGCATTCCATATTAAAGTGGTAGGTATGTGCCGCCCAGAATTTCAAAAGTGGACTGCAGTATGAGAGATTTTTGGTAACTGCAGTATGACAGTATATGATTTTGATACTTGCAGTATGAAAATAAGTGATTTTTATACCTGCAGTATAAAGATAGGTGATTTTTGATACCTGCAGTGTGGAAATAAGTGATTTTTGATACCTGCACTATGAAAATATGCAATTTTTTTGAGACCAGCAGTATGAGAGATTGGATTTTTTATACCTGCACTATGAAAATGATGAAAAAGGCAACTGCTTGGGCGGCACATGTATAATATACCTCACATATGGAAGTGCACCCCCTCTCCCTCCCCCCCGAGAAGAAATCATGTATTTCTCTGTTGTGGTGTTTTAATCATATATACCCATTTATGTCTCCCCTACATGAAGGGGTTGGGTAATTTTCCCCTCCCCACAAAAATGTTTTTCCCAGGTGCCCTTAATAAAATTGGTATGCATGGGCAAAATTTCTTTGATGTGATTACTAATAAGTTTACCACCCTTATGGATACAGCTGCACCAGTGACAATGTCTTGGTGCCTCGATCCACTGCCCTCCCCACTCCACCCCTCCCCCAACCCCCACCCCTCCCTCTCACACAAGTATGTTAGTCCACATCCATATATGCTCTTGAGCAAATACAGTTTTGTTTCCAAACTTGACTGATTTCTGTAAAATTTCAAAGAAACTGGAGAATCTTCTTGTGATGGCATATAATTCCAGCCTAAAGGATCAGTTCAAGGGTCAAGCATGTCCATCTTATATAAAAGAGGACTTCAAAAGAAACAAATTGGTGAAGAAAGCATTCAAAAATCTTATTCCGTTAAGAGATATTCAAGTTTAAAGTTTGGTATCATTTGTGTAGAAACGACTGAAATCAGACTAGTTGTGATGTCACATTCTCAGATTCCTCAAAATCTTTATCATAAGAAAGTTTACTTAATTTTTTCACTATGTAAATCAATTTCCTTCCAACTGTCTTCAAGTGGTATATTATAAATGCCATACCTAGATTCAGTTTTACTTCTTTTTTAGACATAACCCATTGTTTTAAAGCCACAAAATTGCAGGACAAAATATGATAAAATACATAAAGACTTTGAGGAATCTGAGCCTATGACATTACAACTAGTCTGATTTCAGTCGTTTCTATACAAATGATACTAAACTTTAAACTTAAATATCTCCTTAACGGGAATAAGATTTTGGGATGTTCTTTTTACCATTTTGTTTCCTTTAAAGTCCGCTTTTGTATAAGATAAACATGCTTGACCCTTGTACTTACTAATTCTTTAATTAGCAACAATGTGGTCTATTTGTTAAATGGAAAACAAAAAGACAGTACTACATAACTTTAGCTCTATTGATTGAAACAATATCTAAACTTTTTGAAAAAATGAAACTTACTAATTCTTTAATTAGCAACAATGTGGTCTATTTGTTAAATGGAAAACAAAAAGACAGTACTACATAACTTTAGCTCTATTGATTGAAACAATATCTAAACTTTTTGAAAAAATGAATTTTCTTGAAGTTTTGAAATATGAAATTCTGTAGGGCAGACTGCATAATCTCTTATGTGAATCCTTTGTCTTTAAATCTATACCATAATTAATCTCTTATGTAAATCCTTTGTCTTTAATTTTGTACCATAATTAATCTCTTATGTGAATCCTTTGTCTTTAATTCTATACCATAATTAATATCTTAAGTAAATCCTTTGTCTTTAATTCTATACCATGATTAATCTCTTATGTGAATCTTTTGTCTTTAATTCTATACCATGATTAATCTCTTATGTGAATCCTTTGTCTTTCATTCTATACCATAATGAATCTTATGTGAATCCTTTGTCTTTAATTCTATACCATAAATAATCTCTTATGTGAATCTTTTGTCTTTAATTCTATAACATAATTAATCTCTTAAGTGAATCCTTTGTCTTTCATTCTATACCATGATGAATCTCTTATGTGAATCCTTTGTCTTTAATTCTATACCATAATTAATCTCTTATGTGAATCCTTTGTCTTTAATTCTATACCATAATGAATCTCTTATGTGAATCCTTTGTCTTTAATTCTATACCATGATTAATCTCTTATGTGAATCCTTTGTCTTTAATTCTATACCATGATTAATCTCTTATGTGAATCCTTTGTCTTTAATTCTATACCATGATTAATCTCTTATGTGAATCCTTTGTCTTTCATTCTATACCATAATTAATCTCTTATGTGAATCCTTTGTCTTTAATTATATACCATATGAATCTCTTATGTTAATCCTTTGTCTTTAATTCTATACCATGATTAATCTCTTATGTGAATCCTTTGTCTTTAATTCTATACCATAATTAATCTCTTATGTGAATCCTTTGTCTTTGATTCTATACCATAATTAATCTCTTATGTGAATCCTTTGTCTTTAATTCTATACCATAATTAATCTCTTATGTGAATCCTTTGTCTTTAATTCTATACCATAATTAATCTCTTATGTGAATCCTTTGTCTTTGATTCTATACCATAATTAATCTCTTACGTTAATCCTTTGTCTTTAATTCTATACCATAATTAATCTCTTACGTTAATCCTTTGTCTTTAATTCTATACTATAATTAATCTCTTATGTGAATCCTTTGTCTTTAATTCTATACCATAATTAATCTCTTATGTGAATCCTTTGTCTTTAATTCTATACCATAATTAATCTCTTATGTGAATCCTTTGTCTTTCATTCTATACCAGAAATAATCTCTTATGTGAATCCTTTGTCTTTAATTCTATACCATAAATAATCTCTTATGTGAATCCTTTGTCTTTAATTCTATACCATAATTAATCTCTTACGTGAATCCTATGTCTTTAATTCTATACCATAATTAATCTCTTATGTGAATCCTTTGTCTTTGATTCTATACCATGATTAATCTCTTACGTGAATCCTTTGTCTTTAATTCTATACCATAATTAATCTCTTACGTGAATCCTATGTCTTTAATTCTATACCAAAATTAATCTCTTATGTGAATCTGTTGTCTTTAATTCTATACCTTAATTAATCTCTTATGTGAATCCTTTGTCTTTAATTATATACCATGAATAATCTCTTATGTGAATCCTTTGTCTTTAATTCTTAACCATATTAAATCTCTTATGTGAATGCTTTGTCTTTAATTCTATACCCTAAATAATCTCTTATGTGAATCCTTTTTCTTTAATTCTATACCATAATTAATCTCTTTTGTGAATCCTTTGTCTATAATTCTATACCATATTTAATCTCTTATGTGAATCTTTTGTCTTTAATTCTATACCATATTTAATCTCTTATGTGAATCCTTTGTCTTTAATTCTACACCATAATTAATCTCTTATGTGAATCCTTTGTCTTTAATTCTATACCATGATTAATCTGAATCCTTTGTCTTTAATTCTATACCATAATTAATCTCTTATGTGAATCCTCTGTCTTTAATTCTATTCCATAATTAATCTCTTATGTGAATTCTTTGTCTGTAATTCTATACCATAAATAATCTCTTATGTGAATCCTTCTTCTTTAATTATATACCCTAATTAATCTCTTATGTGAATCCTTTGTCTTTAATTCTATACCATAAATAATCTCTTAAGTGAATCCTTTGTCTTTAATTCTATACCATAATTAATCTCTTATGTGAATCCTTTGTCTTTCATTCTATACCATAATTAATCTCTTAAGTGAATCCTTTGTCTTTAATTCTATACCATAATTAATCTCTTATGTGAATCCTTTGTCTTTCATTCTATACCAGAAATAATCTCTTATGTGAATCCTTTGTCTTTAATTCTATACCATAAATAATCTCTTATGTGAATCTTTTGTCTTTAAATCTATACCATAATTAATCTCTTAAGTGAATCCTTTGTCTTTAAATCTATACCAGAAATAATCTCTTATGTGAATCTGTTGTCTTTAATTCTATACCATAATTAATCTCTTATGTGAATCCTTTGTCTTTAATTCTATACCATAATTAATCTCTTATGTGAATCCTTTGTCTTTCATTCTATACCATAATTAATCTCTTATGTGAATCCTTTGTCTTTCATTCTATACCATAATTATTCTCTTATGTGAATCCTTTGTCTTTAATTCTATAACATATTTAATCTCTTATGTGAATCTGTTGTCTTTAATTCTATACCATAAATAATCTCTTATGTGAATCCTTCTTCTTTAATTATATACCCTAATTAATCTCTTATGTGAATCCTTTGTCTTTAATTCTATACCATAAATAATCTCTTAAGTGAATCCTTTGTCTTTAATTCTATACCATAATTAATCTATTATGTGAATCCTTTGTCTTTCATTCTATACCATAATTAATCTCTTAAGTGAATCCTTTGTCTTTAATTCTATACCATAATTAATCTCTTATGTGAATCCTTTGTCTTTCATTCTATACCAGAAATAATCTCTTATGTGAATCCTTTGTCTTTGATTCTATACCATAAATAATCTCTTATGTGAATCCTTTGTCTTTAAATCTATACCATAATTAATCTCTTAAGTGAATCCTTTGTCTTTAAATCTATACCAGAAATAATCTCTTATGTGAATCTGTTGTCTTTAATTCTATACCATAATTAATCTCTTATGTGAATCCTTTGTCTTTAATTCTATACCATAATTAATCTCTTATGTGACTCCTTTGTCTTTCATTCTATACCATAATTAATCTCTTATGTGAATCCTTTGTCTTTCATTCTATACCATAATTATTCTCTTATGTGAATCCTTTGTCTTTAATTCTATAACATATTTAATCTCTTATGTGAATCTGTTGTCTTTAATTCTATACCATAATTAATCTCTTATGTGAAACCTTTGGTCTTTAATTCTATACCATAATTAATCTCTTATGTGAATCCTTTGTCTTTAATTCTATACCATAATTAATCTCTTATGTGAATCCTTTGTCTTTAATTCTATACCATAATTAATCTCTTATGTGAATCCTTTGTCTTTCATTCTATACCATAATTATTCTCTTATGTGAATCCTTTGTCTTTAATTCTATAACATATTTAATCTCTTATGTGAATCCTTTTGTCTTTAATTCTATACCATAATTAATCTCTTATGTGAATCCTTTGTCTTTAATTCTATAACATAATTAATCTCTTATGTGAATCCTTTGTCTTTAAATCTTCACCATAAATTTTGATGGAGAAAAAATCTTTACAAAAACTAAAAATATTAATTCACTGCTAATAACCAAATTGTTACTGCAAAAAACTAAAATTAAGAAAACAATTTTTAAAGCATTGCCTTATTTAAAGATTCTATACCTTAAAAAGATAATGGGTACATACACGACCATTATTAATCTTTATCATCTCTATGTTATTCAAGAAAGGTTGAAATAAAACTAGATGCGGTTTGTCCTTTCTTCATCGTGAGTGAATGTTTGTGCAGGTAACGGCTATGTTAATACAAATCTGATTAAGCGTTTAATGTGGCGGGCAGGAAGGCAGTTACCACAAATTATCTTCTTAATTGAAAGCTTTTAGTTGTGATGGTCGAGAAGTTGTTTTCATTGTCTGATGATTTGCAGGTGAACTTTTGATAGTCTTGTTAAAGATGAAATCTTGTCTCCAGAAATTGACACCCTGTGGGTACTTGACCTCTCTCTCTGACCTAGATGATTGACAACTTTTTCAACCAATCACCGCATGAATTTGCCTAGTAATAAAATCTGCGTAACTATATGGGCAAAAATCCTGTGTGGTACTGGTACAGTATAATTAGCTAGCTAGCTAGCACGCTTATGTTGTCAAAGTAATATACCGTACAAAACAAATTTCCGCATACACAAACTGAGTGACGACAAAATGGTGAGAAAAAAATTGCGTTTACGGGCTTTGTTAATCCGATTTCTGTTACCCAGAATGGTAAGCAAACATAATTTTGTATCATCCTTTTGCTAAAAACTTGAAAGATCCGGAGAAATGCCATAAATGAATCAAAACGTGCAGCAGGTCACATGAACATCTAAATGTCAATGCTTTGGTCACGCATGACTGCGGATTTGATGTTTGTTTGCCCCACCAAGTTACTGCATTGTTATGCCATAGCGGGTGGGTGTGGCTTATTTCCTTAATCAGAGGTTAATGGTTTTACATACCAAAAAGATGAAGGTGAATTTTTGATAAAAATTCAATGTCTTATATAATGTATGCAAATATTCAGTATTTTACAATTCCATGTAGGCAGTATATCGTGGATAACTTGAATATTTTAATTGTCAGACACAGTGATACACTACGACCCCTTTTAATTGGCTATCCTGAGGCAGGCGTGCGAATCCATTCATGTTCCCCTGATGTGTCTGCCGCAATATAAGAATTAAAATGAGGGATTTCCGCTCCCTCCACCTTCTCCATTAAAGGTTTAGTTCGGGGTCAAGCATGTTCATCTTATATGAATAAGGACTTCAAAACAAACGAAATAGTGAAGAAAGCATTCCACAATCTTATTCCGTTAAGGAGATATTCAAGTTTAAAGTTTGGTGTCATTTGTGTAGAAACAGCTAAAATCAGACTAGTTGTGATGTCACAGCCTCAGATTCCTCAAAGTCTTTATGTATTCTATCATATTTTGTCCTGCAATTTTGAGGCCTAAAAACCATGGGGTATGTCAAAAAAGTTGTAAAAACTGAATCTAGGAAGAGTATTTATATTATACCACCTGAAGAAAGTTTGAAGAAAAATAAATTTAATTGTGTGAAAAATTGTAATAAACTTTCTTTAAAATACATAAAGACTTTAAGGAATCAGAGGCATTGACATCACAACTAGTCTGATTTCAGTCGTTTCTACAGAAACGATACCAAACTTTAAAGTTAGATATCTCCTTAACGGAATTAAATTTTTGAATACTTTGTTCACCATGCTGTTTCTTTTGAAGTCCTTTTTAATATAAGATGGACATGCTTGACCACTGAACTAATCCTTTAAAGATGCATATGCGATTTTTGACTGGTCTACTTTACTGACATGTAACATTTTACCCCCATATGACACAGATGTTCCTCTTAGCCCCTCCATTGACAACATACTGCCCAATACCACCATTGAGCAAGCATGAATTCTGAGTATGCCCATTCTGAGTTTTCCCGCATTCTGAGTTTGTTCCAGCTAGCCTCTCAATATTCTTACTGGGGTAATAAACTGCATTAAGAATTTTTGGCCCTTAGACCCCTCCAACCCGACACCCCTGATTTTCTCAAAATCAGGGGTAACTTATCCACACCATTCAACCCCGAGAGACTCTTCACAATTCATTGACTAGCATCCAGCTATTGTTACACCATACACAACACAGGGGTAATTTATACCTTCTTAACTGACAACATCTTCACAGTCTATTCACAGTTCACTTGTTAGCAACCAGCTACTGTTACACTGTACACAGTAGGTCATTCCTCTTGGGCTCAAGCCACCTAACTGCTGTTTAGTGATGCGAATCAGATTATCAAATTAGTCCTTGGTGGAGCCTAAATAAAAAATATACATTATATGCTTGGGAGGACTTTGCGCAAAACCCATGAATGATTGATGGACCATTCCTAGTAAGGATGGTTATTTAATCATGGCTTTCTATCTGACAAGCTAATTTTTAACTTTAAAAGATAGTAAATATAAAACAATTGTAACAGGTGTGATCAGCTTAGAGATCAATAACAAGATTTTTTAGGCCTCTAATGAGCTTTATGTAATCGCAAGCCCGAGCTAGCGACAAGCCCGAGCTATCGGCAAGACCGGGCTTGTGGCAAGCCTGAGCTAACCACAAGCCCGAACTAGCGACAAGCCCGAAGTAGTGTAAGTAGTGCTAGCTTGAGCTAGTGGCAAGCTTTAACTAGTGCTAGCTTAGGCACAACCCAGCGCTATACACAAGCCCGAGCTAGCAGCAAGCCTGTATGCTCGATCAAGTCAAGCTCAAATTTTCAAAAAATGTATAAAAAAAAATTGCCAGACCTTCTGATCTTTGACCTTTCTTTTCAACAGGAAGCAGAGTAGTGGTGACCTCCAAAGTCGGCTGAAGACAAGGAAGCTGCTCGGGGTGGGGGAATGTGAAGATGGATCAGTGCCAATATCAAAAGTAAGTATCAAGTAGTGGAAATCTCGTCTCAATCAAATTGCTTGACCATCATACTACTAACGTCACTTACGCGGTGGTAAATAATTGGCTTGTCGGTGCATGGCTGGTGGTTAATTGTCTCAATATTTCAACCAATCAGAAACGTTGAATCGTATTGTATTTCTGATCCCCACGGTTAACACAATATCTGGCCTTTAATAGTCATCCATCATACTTGAAAATGGGGCAAAAAACAACATAATTGCATGGGCGGCTAGAGGAGGAGGTGAGAGGGGGGGGAATAAGAGGAGGAGGTGAGAGGGGGCAAACTAGTCAGCCCCAATAATTTGATATGCAAAAAAGGATTTAAAATTTATATTTCACAAAAGAAAACAACCAAAAAAATATCACAGGTCATTAACCTTACTTAGCTGCAAACTTCTTATTCTCCTTCAAAAAAGATAGCTTAAATATGTTTACCTCTAAGTTGTTGCTGTGGCTTTAATCTTAGGAAATAGCCCCATTGTTCATCCATCTCACTACAGGGTTTCTTTTTAACAAAGTAAATCCCTTTAAGCCTAAAAATCCCCTCTGTTGTACTTATCACTGTCTTTAATTTCAATGCTTAACATAATTATTTGTGGCTCCCTGATAAACCAAAACTTAGACATAGGAAAGGTTCAAGCTCTTTATCTTTCTGTATTTTCTTTATTAAGTGTTACCACATATTATTGTTACCTGAAGTGTTTGTTATAAACATCCTCCCACCTTGTCAGTTCCCATCTTCTTATCAGGGAGTTGGCATTAGATTATAATGCCAACTCCCTGCTTTCATTAAGGATTATCTGGAAAATCTTGATTTTGTGTACAATTTCCCTCAAATCATCTTTTGTGTACTTTTACTGAACAGTGGTTTCACTGTGAGACTTGGGGCCATCTCTGAATTAACACAGTTGTTTAGTTATTTATCCTTAAGATGTCAGTCACCTTGCTTTAGTTACTTTGTTTTAAAACTTGTTGCCAACCCATATAGAGAGTTTTCATATGTTAAGAAGTTAATGTGGATTAGTTCTGTGATTGGTCAAAAGTAGTTGTGATAGGTTGATTGTTTAGCTCTGTGATTGGTTAAAAGGGTGATAGGGTTAGTTTGTATTGGTTTATATTTTATTGTAGGTGGAGTCAGGATGTACAAATATCCATCTACAGAATGAGAATCTTAACTTAAAGTTCAGTGGGAGTTTAGACATAATTTTAGTCAGTTCGGAATTAGACATTGTAAACCGTTATCAACAACTTAGAGGTAAACAGATTTAAGCTAAAAATGAGTAGACTTCAAGAAAATCTTTAAATTACATTTGAAAAGATCAAATATGACTAAAAAAAAAGTGCTTTAAAATAAAACCAGTCAGTTGGTTTTTGCACTGCCATGGGTTAAACTAAAACATCATTGATGTCTAGTAATAAGTTGGTTTTTAGACATCATCCGTGGCTTTTTTCTATATCATTATCAGTACATAAACTTCTTACATTAGTTTATATTAGAAACATCTAAAGTTGTATTCCTATGTTCGTGTTAATGCAGAATATTATTTAAGCATCATTATTCTAACTTTTGTCATTATTCAAGTCAGGTCTATTATCAAAGCAATCAATGCTATGATAAAAGAATGAGCATTTAAAGGTGTCACGGATGACCTCCATCTCAAACATTTTGTCCATTTATTTTATTCTAGCATCGCCAAATACATAATTGTTATTTGCTTCATGCCCTAAAGTTTCAGTAATAAAAGAAAATCTATATTTTGGTCACTGTTTCAATACTTCTCTTTGATAAAAGTTTTATTTTAAATTTTACACTAGGTTTCACCATTTTAATGATTGCAAAAATACCCGAAATTTACAGGGGTACCATGTGATTTGTGGGTGTTGAAAACCCTCGTTATTTGTTTTACTTCCGCCCATTACACAGAGCGTACTGAGTGGAACTTATCAAATCGTACGTGAGCTTCCATATGTGCCTGTGCAATGGTTTACTTTAAAATGCATCTCCTTTTAGGTTTTGACAGTTTTGCTCTTGAAATTCTGGCTCAAACAAGATTTTGTGTATGCTTCATATAGCTTGTATTTTACTAAGAGATATTCTACGAGTTTTTTTAATTAAAGCTCACGTGAGGTTTTACTACAGTATTAGATTTCATACATAATGGTGCTAAAAATAGCTGGTTGTAGACATAATGCTCCACGTACCGTACATGGCTAGGTCCTCATGCATTCAGTACATGTGTTTTCTATTAGCACTGCGATAATTACTACTTTTATAAAACTTATCTAAAAGCTGGTATAATATTATTAATTTGTGTAGTATTACCCTTCATATAAGACCAAAATTATGCGATTTCATGAAAATTTGAGTGAATTACAGAATGATAAAAAAAATCTTTATCGGAGACTTGGAAGCCGTGTGAAATATTTGGGAGTGACTTTGTGTTATGTCAGGGAGTTAGCATTGACCCTTACTGTACCAGGGCTTTGAAAAAAAAAGCGAGCCTAATTTTTGTAATATTTTTTTTCATATGCATTTTAACAACTTTCCTTTCATTTTTTTTCGTTACAAGTTTGGTTGGAATAGGGGCTAAGATATTTATCTTTTGATTAATAAAAGCCAAAATAGGAAATATTGGACAAAAATATGCATCTTAAAAGTATTTCTAAATAGTTTGAATAAAGTTGATCTTCCATCAGGAGATCTCCCGATCGGGAGCGTGGACTCGGTTAAAGAGACAAAATCGTCATATGGACACTAATTATAAATTGTTTGAAATTTGAACCAATTACTTCATGATTCTGTGGCTCAATTATTTCACAATATATGATAAATAAAATCTCCATGATTAGTAATGTATGTTATAGCCTTGGCAGTTTGCCAGACAAGTCTTGATAGATTTTATCTTTCAAACATGATAGCGTGTGTTTTTTCAGTATCTGTTTGTATGTATGTTTTTTTACAGCAAGCTTTTGTAGTTCCAGAATAAAAAGGTTGGCAGGTCTGCTATTGTAACATTATCTTACTAATCTTTCACTTTTGCTTTCTGGTTCTGATGCGATATCTAATGATGAGTATGTGCATATGTAAACTGGATTTTATGTCATATTTGGTACACAGATAGCCCATGGTCGTGTGTCCCAAGGCTTAATATAAAAATCTTGAAATGTTTATATTTTAACAACCGCATGTCTGTTTTGTTTCATATTTGGAGTAATTATGATGTTAGCTGTTTCATGACGTAAAAATGTTGAATTTCATTAATATGCATAGTGGGCGGGGCCTAATATGATTTTGCTGGAAAAAGAGCTTGTAAATACGGTATCTCAAGAACGGTAAACTCGATTCATGTCATATTTGATACACAGATAGCCCATGTTCTGTAGATGTGCCCTATTGTTTTTGATGATGATGTCATGCATATTGATAAGTAGGCGGGCTTAAAGTGAAAATCTTGAAATGCTCTTATTTGCACAATCACATGTCTGTTTTATTTAATATATGTTATAATAATGGTGATAGCTAGTGTGTATGTTTTTATGGCCTAAAAATGTTGAATTTCATTAATATGCATAGTGGGCAGGGCTTAATTGATTTTGTAAACAAAAAGCACAAGTAAACACGATATCTCAAACACTCTGAACTGGATTCACATCATGTGTGGTACACAGATAACTCATGGTCTGCAGATGTGACCTAAACTTTGTGGTTGTGATTTCATGCATACTAATAAGTGGGCGGTGCTTAAAGTGAAAATTTTGAAAGAGTAATAAATGTGAAACTATGTCCATTTGCATCATATTGGGCATGATAATTTTGTTGGTTATTGTGTACATGCTTATGTTATCAGCAGTTGTCATTGATATGCATTGTGGGTGTGGCTTAATGTAAAGTGCTAATTAATGTAAACATCATAAACGATATATCAAATTTATGCTATATGTAGTACACAGATGGGTCATGGTCTGTATGCATGTTATAATGTTATGGTAGTGATGTCATGAATGCTAATGAGTAGGCGGGGCTTTTAGAATTGGATAAATGAGCAATCGTTTTTGCATCATACTTTGATGATGTTAATTATTTGCAAATGCTATTATTAACAATTTTATTGATCTGCATTGCATGGTGGATGTGGCTTATGAATACATATCCTGGAACAAATATTTCATAATGTGCAATGACATCAAAATTAATACAAATTTTACAAATCAATCAGCTTGCAAAAGCATCGGGAACTACAAAACCTGTTGGTTCTGGTTCTTTTGGGTCAAACACGCATAACAAGTTTCCATAACAATATGCACTATGCATGAAACTTCTCCCACACACACACACAATGCAGTGTAGATTAAACCACTGTACAAACAGACAGGGATAATGTGCGTTTCCACAACCAGAAATGACATCAAAAATCTCCTCACACAATTTTACTGAGACGAGTCTCCCTCTTTAAGACATCAATAGTACAATGAACTTGCTTGACCACCACTTAATGGAGCAGTAGACCAAAAAGTGAGGGCGCTCTTGTTGTGAATTTCACAGATACATTATCCACAACAGATCAATAAACTTCATGCCTCTATAGCCCACAGACGACATAAGGGCAAAGGTCACTTGACAATTCATATTACTCTGAAAATTACTATACCGTTGCGTGCTAGATAAGCATTCAATTTTTGTGGGACCCCTAAAAATACACCCTCACTGTTCGGTCTAGTGCTTCTTTAATCAGTCCTTTAAGTTCTTACCTGTTCTGAATCTAAAAATTGTCAAATCAATAGGTTGGAGATGACGGCAGGATGCACCCCGTGTCTCGGATCAAAAAACTGTTACAATAAATCAATTCTGCTCCTAAGCTACCAAGTTATCACGTACAGCGCCTGCAGTTTCTTCTAAAAAGATTTGCACTTACAAAAAGTTGATACCCTCTGGAAACCTGACTCCCATCAATATATCTGACATCTTATTAGTGTATAATTTGCTGGTAATTTGAAAGACGACGATATGTTTGGAAAGTCAAAATACTCAAGAAAATTAACGCTAAATATTTGCTTGCGGCAGATTGTAAGATTTCATATCAGATTATTCCCTTTAGGTCCTTGAATTAGAGATTCGAATTAATATTTTCAGTATGTATGAATTTATTATAAAGTTTCGTCAAAATCTGTTTTAGTCTTCCCCTAAGGCCCTATTTCTTGCAGAGGTTCTTAAAGAGCTTTGAAGGATCTCCCTTGAACTTCCTAAGACATTATTTGCCTCTGCAGCTGATGATCTTGAATAAATGAGAGATACTGTGGGTGGTTTAAGTTTCATCATTTCAGATTTAACTGGATTTCTTGTTCCTATTTGACAGGATTTTGTACTTAAGTAATTATACGAGCTATAGTGACGTCTTCTAGCATTATTAGCGAGATCCAATATTAAAGATTTTTGGTCAAAAAGTTTAAAATTATTGAGTGATATAGACAGAATAGGCCAGAATATTTAATCTATTAGAAATATTGTTTATGAAGTGTGTGTGTGGGGGGTGGGGGCAGGGCGAGTTCTAGCTGTCTCCTACCCCCTCTCAGACCTGTCTTTGAGTATGCCACTCTAATGAAGACGGAAAGGGGGGGAGAGTTCCTAGCTGTCTTCCACCCCCTCTCAGACCTGTCTTGAAATATGCCACTCTAGTAAAGACAAAAAGGGGGGCAGGGGTGGGCAGGGAGTCCTAGCTGTCTTCCACCCCCTCTCAGACCTGTCTTGGAATATGCCACTCTAGTAAAGACTGGGCAGGGCGAGTCCTAGCTGTCTTCCACCCCTTTTCAGACCTGTCTTGTAATATGCCACTCTAGTGAAGACGGAAAGAGGGGGCAGGGCGAGTTTCTAGCTGTTTCCCACCCCCTCTCAGACCTGTCTTGGAATATGCCACTCTAGTAAAGACGGAAAGAAGCAGGGGTGGGCAGGGTGAGTCCTAGCTGTCTTCCACCCCCTCTCAGACCTGTCTTGTAATATGCCACTAGTGAAGACGGAAAGAGGGGGCAGGGCGAGTTTCTAGCTGTTTCCCACCCCCTCTCAGACCTGTCTTGGAATATGCCACTCTAGTAAAGACGGAAAGGGGCAGGGGTGGGCAGGGCGAGTCCTAGCTGTCTTCCACCCCCTCTCAGACCTGTCTTGTAATATGCCACTCTAGTGAAGACGGAAAGAGGGGGCAGGGCGAGTTTCTAGCTGTTTCCCACCCCCTCTCAGACCTGTCTTGGAATATGCCACTCTAGTAAAGACAGAAAGGGGCAGCGGTGGGCAGGGCGAGTCCTAGCTGTCTTCCACCCCCTCTCAGACCTGTCTTGTAATATGCCACTCTAGTGAAGACGGAAAGAGGGGGCAGGGCGAGTTCCTAGCTGTTTCCCACCCCCTTTCAGACCTGTCTTGGAATATGCCACTCTAATGAAGACAGAAAAGGGGGGTGGGGGCAGGGCGAACTCCTAGCTGTCTCCCACCCCCTTTCAGATCTGTCTTTGAATATGCTACTCTATTGAAGTTTGAAATGAGAGAGATGTTAATAGTTTGATAATTGCTCCATTTAAAGATTAAGTCGGCAATTTCTTGTTTGTAAGAACTTTGTATATTTCTGTCAATTTTTATAGAAATCTCTGAAAGGTAAGAACTGAAAAGTCGCAATATTCATCCAATTAAGATGACATGTTTGGCTACTCTCGTAGTTTTGATACCTGATAAATATACCTTTGGACTGGTTGCATGTGACAAACCTCTAGCTTGAGCCAGAAACGGGGCAGAGTTGGCTACCATGCAATGACCAAAAGAGACATTTAAAAAGTAGCAAAGGCCATGCCACGTATTGTTTAGTACACTTCAAAATCTAAATTGGAGTAGAGACAGTCCGAAAGAATGCCTATTAATAGGAATATGGATAACACACGAACACATTTCGGGCCTAAAAGCCTAGTTATATTGTCTTATTATTTCTAATATTTCAAAAACGGTGTGGTAAACATATCAAATGGGAGTGGGAAATATTTAACCATGACAATAATGAAGGTATTTTCATGAGTTTTAAGTTTCCCCTAGCAAAGATATTTTTCCCCAGACATATTTCAAATTTGGATTTGGGAATATGTAACATTGCATAAGGCTTTAGCGTTAGGATAGCAAAGGATCATGGAAAATATTACAAAATGGCGGCTTCCATGTACCAAAGGCTTCCTATTTGTAGGAACATTTGTGTTCCCATTAATAGGCATGCTCCCGGACTGAGAGAAGTGTCACTTTAAAGTGTCACTTCCCGGATTAGAGCTACAGCATCTACTGATCATTTTTGTTTTGCGAAACCTAAACTACATGACTCAACAAGCAGGTAATAAGGAATTCTGAAAATAATGCAGTGGCGTCGGAACGGGCCCCCAATAATTTTATTGGGGGCCATTTACCAGTTTCCCCCCTCCCCCCTCAATATTGAAGGTCTAACGAATTGATTTTGAAAAGTCAGATTCCCTTCATATCTTTTCTTACAGAAATCTTCAATTTTCAGAAAATCTTCAGTTTTATGAAATTTGCTTCAATTTTCAGGAAATTTCCTTCATATTTGGAAAGTTTTCTGGAAATTTCCTTTATTTTTGGGAAATTTGGGTTCAATTTTTCAGGAAATTTTGTTCATTTACCACAAAATTTCTTCAATTATTTGGAAACTGGGAGAATGTCATATTTTATCAAATTTCCAATAATTTTACCACCACCTTTTACAAACAGTTTTTGGACATAGAAAGACTCATACATGTATTAGGTTTGTTGGCAAAGATAGTGTCCCAATGTCAAATATCTTCCTACGCCACTGTAATGGGTTTACAAATGTAAAGGGTTTGTGAGAAAGTGACGGCATTCTTCGCATCCGAGCTCGTCTGTTTCTGTTGGGGAAAACAAAAAAATCATCTATTGTAGTCTGGTGACTTAAAGGGACACTAGATTGAAGAGTGAGGGGGCAATTTTCTAGGGACCACTTTATTCAGAAAAACCATGTGGAGACCTGCAAAACTACTCTATTACCAATATTTTAATTACCTGAAAGATATTTAAGTGCTTTAGGAAGCAAAACAGGTAAATAAATGTAAGCATTCACCAGAAAGAATTTTCATTTCATTTTACCCACAACTACAAGTTTTAAGGAGATATTCAAGTTCTGTGTTGTTTGTGTAGAAGTGACTGATGTAGTAAGTCTACATGAAAGGTTGGCACTTCTTAATATTGTTTAATTTTTTTAAAGAAAATTTATTTTATCATTTTACTGTTTGAATTATTTCAAATTTCTTCAAACTTTCTTTAGGTGGTATTATAAGTACCCTAACTAAATTATGCTTTACTACTTGCATGACATATCCAATGGTTGTTAAGCCACAAAATTACAGGGGAAAATATGATAGAATACATAAAGACTGCGGAATCTTGAGGATGTGATGTCACAGCTAGTCTGATTTCAGTCGTAAAACTTCAATATTTCCTCAACTGAATAAGATTTTTGAATGCTTTCTTTACCATTTGTTCCATTTGAAGTCCTCTTTTATATAAGATAAACTTGCTGGACCACTAAACAAATCCTGTAACATGTTGTGGTATGAGTACTTTGAATTTTGTTGTGTTAGTACTATTTGTACAAATTCTATTTTGTAGCTGCAGAAACTTCTTTATCACAATAACCCATCTTTTATTTATATCAGTTCTTATTTCTGTACTTATGACTTAGCATCTGTCTAGAACTTTCCTTGATATTAAAGGATTAGTTCAGTGGTCAAATAAGTTTATCTTATATGATAGAGGGCTTCAAAGAAAAAAAAGGAAAAAAATGGTGAAGAAAGCATTCAAAAAAGTTATTCCGTTCAGGAGATATTCAAGTTTAAAATTTGGTATCATTTGTGTAGAAACATATTATATGCTGTGATTTAGTGGCTTAAAATCATGCGATATGTCAGAAAATTAGTCAAACTGAATCTAGGAAGAGTATTTATAATACATCACTTGATGAAAGTTTGAGGAAAAATAATGTAAATAGTGAAAAATAAACCTTCCGTAAATACATAAAGATTTTGAGGAATCTGAGGCTATGACATCACAACTAGCCTAATTTCAGTCATTTCTACACAAATGATACCAAACTTAAATACCTCCTTAACAGAATAAGATTTTTGAATGCTTTCTGCACCATTTTGTAAATTTTGAAGTCCTCTTTCATATAAGATGGACTTGCTTGACCCCTGGAGTAATCCTTCAACAGAATAAGATATTTGAATGGCTTCTGCCCATTTTGTCTCTTTTGAAGTCCTCTTTCATATAAGATAAACATACTTTACCACTAAACTAATCCT